>JAOTOK010030003.1:0-11268 GCA_025770025.1 Virgularia gustaviana
TTTTCACTATGCTTGTAGTCCACGCGTGTTCACCTTCTCGAGTCTTGTCTGGTTTTGTTTGCGAGGTCATTCGTGATGCCGGCTCGTATCCCGGCCAGTCTGCTGGCCACGCCAACGCAGTTTTGAATAAGTGTAACGATAGGAGATCAACAGAAGTTATGGTTTGTTTCCAACCATCTGCAACATTGAATGCACAAGGCGTGCGTAGCGAGATGGCACTCAATGACGTTTGACAGCACGTGCGTCCCTGCGGTTGGTCGATCTCACCCCGTTCTGCCATCAAAAGACCCCGGCATGGACACGGAAAGGCGCAATTGTTGCGAAGTGCAATGACGTGCGAGCTATTGGGAGCCTCAAACGCGGTCGCCTCGTCGGGTTTTGTTGTCTATAAACGTTTTAGTTTTGCCAAAACGTACAGTACATAATCTATTTTATTATAATTGTACAGTACACTGTTATGTTTTACTGAGAACTACACAGGGACATTATTATTATGTTCACTCGGAAATTTTGCCCTTAATTTCACAGTTGAAAAAATGGCGAGATTTCTGAATAAACGTCAAGCGACAGTGTGACAAACAGGCATCAATTTTCGTTATTAGCCAGAGCGGGTTGACACAAAAAGAAAATAATACGGTATACAAATGAATATTTTCTGTGATAGCCTTTTCACTCCAAGAAAACCTTCGGGAGAGCTAGGGAATTCTACAATAGTCCGTTGAAACGAGTTTAAGGGCTATTTCGAATTTCAGTTTCCGTGTTGGTTTCTAGGGATATAGTGAACAGAACATTAGACGATGGCTTGAAAATATTGGGTTGTATTGTCTGGTGTCTATATCGAGTTGTTGTTTTAACTTCAAGAGTAAAAATTGCGAATTAATTTGCATCCCATGCAGACCCGACTGAGGTTTTTATAGGTCCGTGTTATTTGATCGTGTGAAGACTTTCCTCCGTTTGTGAAGTGTTATTAGAAAACTAGCTTATACATTTCCAGGGTGAACCTGGAAGCATGCGGTCTTCCAGGACGGGTCTACTGAGGTAATAGCTATATAGTTAGTTCAGAGGATTCATGTTGCTGTTCAGCTGGTTGGTCGAGTAGCAAGGCTTGGGAATTATGGTGATGCCGCTGTCACAAACATGACATAGCTACACGCGTAAAAATCTCACACACTTGATCAAAGTTGATATAATGCTTTAACGAGGTTGAGCTTGTCAGCTAAATCAATGTTGATATCATGCTTGATCAAGGTTGATAGTTTATCAACCTTTGTTCATGCTTGATGCATCATGTCTGATCAAATTGATGAACCACAATGCAGGCTTGAAGAAGCTTGGTGCATCAGACTTTATCAGGCATGATGGTTGGTCAACCTTGATCAAGCATAATGCATCAAGCATGAACAAGGGTTGATAGACTATCAACCTTGATCAAGCATGATATCAACATTGATTTAGCTGCCAGCTCAACCATGTTCAAGTGTGATATCGTCAAACCTGTTCAAGCATGAGCGTTTTTTACCGTGTACTTTCTATCTTTATATGTTATAGTAGGAGAATCACCCATTCACCAACACTCATAATATGAACTACAGTACAGATGAATAAATCATTCGATTACTGTATTGTAATCTCAAACAGATCTTGTCGATCTCAAAGCCAACGCTAACCCATGAACTGCAGTGTTTAGTGTTTACGGCCTAAATGTGTTATCCGGAAAGATTTGTGCCAAGCTTCAGGTTGACTCACACCACAGCTGTAACTGCGGGTTGAACGTACCACTGCCCTATTTTAGTTTATTGAAGTCAATAGTTTTTATTTAAAGTGCACATTTGAGATACTTCAATCAATTTCTATCACACTTTGCTCCAATTAAGGTAAACACTAAGGCTAATCATTTCACCACATGAGCACTGCAACACGTATATTTGGAGATTCAAGTGTATAGCTATTGTGTTATAGTATTAGTACTATAAAGAAACTTGGAGGATCTAATACCTGACAAATTGGCTCATATATTTAATTACTGGTAATTCTATATTGTTGTGATCATGAGAGCATGGGAGCATAGGCCTATTGTCGTGAAATTTGAGTTTGTTATAGACAGTAACATTGTTAACATCTTGCAGTGAGCACCAATATATGTACTAAAGATTCGAGCCTGAGGCCTAATTTTAGGCAAAATGGCGTTCGTCCACAATTCAGATACCTAAAACTTGGTTTAGGATTTCGTAAATAGTCAAACTTTTGCATTGACCAGCAATATGCAGTTATGAATTGTCTGGTCCGAAGGTCTGATCTTGGAAGTATAAGGCTCTTGGACATCAGATAGATATATAGAGGTTATGATAGTATTTTCATATATATTGTCAACGTCTTGCATTGACTGACAGAACAACATGTACTCCTGGAATTGGGCCCAAGCTCTGCAGATAATATTGGGTCAATATTGGCGTTCACCTATGGTGGAGGTGCAAAGTATACTTTGGTACAAGATAAAACTTTTGATATTCTGAATTTTTGTCCATTCATTGACTAACAATATGCACTCCAGGAATTGAGACTAAGCTCTGATAATCTTGGGCCAATATTGCCGTTGACCTATGGTGGAGGTACAAAGTATAATTTGGTACAACAGATATAGATAAAACTTGTGATATTCTGAATTTCTTGCATTGACTAACATAACAATATGCATGCACTCCAGGAATTGAGACTAAGCTCTGATAATCTTGGGCCAATATCGACGTTCACCTATGGTGGAGGTGCAAAGTATACTTTGGTACAAGTGATATAGTTATAACTTGTGATACTGTGGATTTCTTCCATTCATTTGACTAACAATATGCATTCCAAGAATCAAGCCTAAGGTCTAATTTGGAGCGAAGTGGCGGTTACGTTTTGAGGTACTATGTGTATTTTGGGACATGAAATAACAAAAACCTGTGATAATATTTTTTTATATATTGAGTCCTATTCTGCAGTTTTGATATAATGTGTACAAGTGTATTGATAACATGAAATTTGCTAAAACTGGTGGTATTATTGGATATTCCTATTCTTATAGTTAAGTTAATAAGGACAGTAATTTGGCCTAAGATGAGTGCTGGCTCTAATCATGACATTTTTGCCTACTGGATATTGGCAGATCGAATCCACTGTACGTGACTTACACATATTATGTCGCTTTTCGCTGGAAGTAGAATACAAGTGTATTGGGGACATGGTAATGGATAATAACTTCTGTTAGTATTGGATATTCCTATATTTATAATGCTTATATGACAGTAATTTGGCCTAAGGTAAATGCTGGCATAGAATTTTGCGTGAACTGGGCAGTCGACTTTGGAAGTAGCTACAATGAAGCAACATGGACCAGCTAATTTGTGGGGGTTTGTTTGTCTTTCCTTTACTTCTGATTTGATATAAGGGGCCAACTTTTGCCTGAGCTCAAACCGAACTCTATTCTTGGACCTGGTTTCCAGTTGGCATGGACTTATTACTCATCGATCAGCAGCGTGCCACTCTCGACTCCTACGTGTACCCACTTATCCTTGTGTACCGAGCACTCGAGGAAGGGACAAGTGGTTGGTCAAACAGTCGCGGGGCGATCAAAAGCACTCCTGTGCATATACACAATGTCGTATCAAGTACACTGCTTTATTGGAAAGTCATCCGTGGCTTGTCGATGATCAAAAGTAAACACTGCGAAACAATATAGGGACCAAAACGGAGCGTTAATAAATAGCGTTTTATTTAAAGAGCCGTGGAATGGCCAATGGGGAGAGCGCGTTGATATTAAACTCGTCGGGATGGCCACATTAAACGAGCCGCGCGGCTTTTTGAAGAACTTCCCGCGAACATCAAGCTCGAGCAAGTTTGAATAGGGACAGCTAGTCGGGCCAGCGTATTCGCACCAGCTGCTGTATGTAGCAGTCCACGAGCTGCTGCGGCACTCGGTCTCTACGGATTGCGATGAATTAATAACGATAATATGCGACGACCTTAATCTAGTATACGAAAAACATTAGTACAGCAGTTCTAGACTTCGTCGTTGAATATCCTTATACATATACTGCACTTATAGGGAACCAAAGCAGGCCGAACTCGGACCAATTTATTGGTTCATTATTTCCCGAGCGAATCCATGTAAGAGAAGGTATACTGGTACATATTTCGATACTGGAATATCAGTTCGATAAGATTTGTTCATGTTTGTACGTGAAACGAACTGAAATTTCTAACGGATGATAGTGTAGAAGAACAGATACCCACGGCAACCACGAAAAACAATGTTTTTCCTTTAATGTCATATTGATGTACTATATTTTTTTTATGTATGGATAGTTTCTATCGTGCTTAAATACATGTATAGCTTTCAGCAGCGGTCGTATACTAGACGAAATATATGCGCGGTATAGCTGAGTAGGTACACATAAGACAGGAGATTTGAATGTAAGCTAACTAGTATATTTATGAGCCAGCAAGGCACGTATGAGGCTTACTAAAGTGAACCAATTTGATTCATTAATTTCCTAAACGTATCCACTCGTTCGTTGTTAGACTATAGGTTAACTGGTACATAATAATTCCCTATGCAGACTGACTATCATTTAATATATAGCGCAGTCGGCTACACGTACGCAAATCGTGCGCGCGGTGGACGTACCGCATATACAATTGGGTGGCCATAATTCTTTCCGGTTTCGCTTGCTTATTTGACTAGAGGTTTTCTAACCTTTTCCGTCGTTAGAAGTCTACTTCCAATAAGCGACAATTTTATTTCTAAAGCCATCAGAGAAGAGCTTGCGTGGTCCATGAAAAAATTGGTTCTCTATTATCACTTTGACTCGACCGTGGGCCAAACCGGCGATTGGTGCAAGCAATGTACATACGCGATCTTGGTTTAATAAATATTCGGCAGTTGGGTTTTAAATATTTCCGATTGGCCATCGACTTAGCATTTTCTCCCGAAGTAAAACTAAACTAAGTACTCGTCAGTTGGAACAACTCGTTTAAGACGTCAACTGTTCAATAGTAACCTATTCTGTGACTCTTTCCCAATCAGTCGTCGACCGCTTTCGTGCGCCTTCGGTTGTGTATTCTGCAATTTCGTTTTCGATATTTCCAATCCTCGCTACACTATTTCATTCCTTGTGGTCACAATAGAGGGACTTGTTAGGTTTTTATGCTAAGCGGGTGTTCTATATTCGCATCTCTTAATTCCTTCGTCCGGTTCGACTATATCAGTGCAGGGCCAGGCTGAATTTACGCACGCTCCATAACTAGGAAGAACAGTCAACAGGAATTTTGTGCTGAAGGAATAAAGTTTTTATTACTTAAGGGGAACTCTAGGCTTGTGGCAACTACCTGCCTCTTTACGTTAACCGACCATTACAGGCAAACCTTTCCCGAGGTAGGTCTCGTGCCTTTCAATTTAAGAGTTACAGTAATCGGTCGATTGACGGCTAACAGTTTGTCACCTTGGGTCGCTCTTGCGGCGAGTCTCCGTCCTATAATATGTGATAGGCTGAGACCAATGGCCTATATAGCGAAGATTAGCTTTGATACTATTATAGTGGATCTGGAATGAGGAACGCTGCGAATCGCACCTTGAAAATCACCCGGACAATCTCATTCCATTTAGAGCGAATAACGGTGTTAATAGGATGCCGAGGATCCGAACGGACGTGTATAGCTGAGCGATGGAAGCTAAGTGTACGTGATATAGCTATTACTAAATGGATTGATAGCGTTCGATGATGCATCGTCGACTTACCTTCTATCATAGTGAAGTAGGGTCGCTCTCGTTCGAAGTCTTCGACCGGCGTGTGTAGTTCTCTCATCGGTGTGGCTGCACTGAGGGTCGTCACAAAGCAAGTGTCTTGTTGTTGCTGCTCACCGTCGGACAATGAGTCGCATGAGCGGCGCATCGTTGTTTATATACACCTAAATGCAAATATAAATATGGGAGCTTTTGGGAACACGCTGCTGGCTGGCTGGTTGCCTGCCTGCCTTTGGGGCATGCAATAGAGGAGCACGACGCACGACGTCGTCGGCGGAAAATATAATGCCCGTCAGTACACAGAATGAGGCCGGCGAGAGGAGAGAATGGCGCAAATAATACCACGGAGTTTTTAATTAAGACGAGATTTAATTAAAAAATACGTACGCGCGAGAGAAAAGTTGGCGGTGCGGGCAGGCAGGCAGGCCCATGCGTATAAAAATACAAAAACGCTTCACATCGATTTCCCATTGTGCGTATTCGGACGCGAGGGCATTGTGATCGCGCGGATCGCACAATCTAGCCATGAGATGACGGCCACAGGAAAAGTCCAATTAGTCGGGGCCTCATTGGTGTGTCAGTAGCACAAGAGAAAGGCAATACTCCGATATGCAGCGATTAGCCCGTGTTTCCCGAAGGTTAATCAAGGGAAATGAATTCGATCAGGTTTGAACAATTCGCACAATGCCGAAGCGTGTTAAGCGATATTTCAATTTATCAAAGAAATTTCACCTGGCTTCACGCTGACAACAGCGTGCGAACGTCGCGAATAAATTATACGAGTGAAGCCGTCTCGTTGTTTAGGGTTCCTCGAATGCTTGCCAGTGACCGGCTCAAGTGACACGACTGCTTGTGTCGCCTTGTTTACCTCTCTTGCACACTTCCGCGCCCCAAACGCGTAATTGTTTCGCATTCTGCGGGCGTTTTTCACACACAAGCATTACCACGGTGGTATTACCTTTTCAAAATTTTGACACCTTGTTTACAAACTTCACACGCGGTGTTCCCGAGCGAGGGAGCGAGTCAGGGCGACGATGCGTGAACAGTTCACTCAGGGAAGGTGGGCTCGGTTCGGTTACGGCGTCCGAAGTCACGATGCAGTGTCGTTTACGTTCTTAGGCTCGTTGGTTCTCGCTACGTCGTCCCGGGCGCTGTTTAATAACAGGTGACAGTAATTGGTTCTAAGCGAAATTTGCAAGTGTTCAACAAGCTATTAGCTCATTACAATGTTGACTTTCCACTCGACGTGTTGGTTCAGGGATAACACGTTTGCACCTTTCGAGCGTGTTGAAGCGTTTAGCTGCTTGTCGCTCGCTGCTTCGCCCGCTTTTTATCCCAGGAAGCTCGCTTGTCCTGTTATGCGCTGGGCAGGGATGCGCGCGCTCGCCAACCCTGGACGGGTTGCGATCGCACTGCACTTAAAATCTAATCAGCTGCATCGATCTAATTGAATGATTAATTGATTGACGGCTTTGTGTGTGCGCGCGTTCAGCGCTCGTGTTTGCGAGTCGAGATAATTCCTCGGACGTTTGGACATTGAGTTTTGTCTAATTTAATTTGAGCGTTTCGTCCCTGTCGGTCGTCAGCAAACATGGACAAAAACAATTACCGTTGCCTCGCGATCTGGCTGCTCGTCTTCCCGCACAGGAGACGAGGTTAACTCGATTAATCAGCGACTAAAAGCACCGGAATTAGCACAAGCTTCCATAAAAGTTAGCCATCATGCAACAATTAATGTACGCGCATGCAAGCCTTTCTTTGCCTGATCCAAAAAATTACAATGTTTAATTTAGCTGTGTGTTTGATCAGCCACTACTGAAAATACATTGATTGATCATTTATGTGTTGAATAGCAATTTTGTTATATTTAGTCCGTCCGAAATGATCTAGTCAGTTTACCTAGTTTTATTGAAAGTCGCTTGGAAATTGCATATGTACAAAAATTATTAGTGTTACAATGAATAAGGACGTATATTGCCCAAGCAGAGACAGAAATAAACTGTGGTACATTTTGAGATATTACGTTCACTAATGTGACTAAATCGATCAAGTAATCACTGTTTATATATAATAATATCATCCATACTATTATAACATATCAAACATGTAAGATATTGTATTTTTTTTAAAAAAAACTTAGCGGTACTGGAGTTGTAGCTAACAATAGGCAATTTTAACTACAGACTAAATTTTTATCCAAGCAAGAAAAAGGGAATTAATCACAACAGTGAGAAAGAACGTCCTCAAATTTAGTAAAATTGCAAAGTTTGGTTGGGTAATATTTCATATTGGAGCAGATACGACCTTGCAAAGTTTGCGTTTGCATTTGTATTGCATGCGAGAATTGCGTACCTCATTTCGGACAGTCGTGGTAAGCTATTCCCGCACGCATTAACTACAAATGTATATAAAATTTGCGAGTCAAAATTTTCCACATTTTTCAGCATGATGGAACCAAACTTTGCAGTTCCACTAATTCTGAGACGCTCTTTCCCACGTTTGTGGTGATTTAGTTCCCTTGTTCTTGAGTTAGATCGGGAATTTAGCTTATAACAGCAACGGCCTATTGCGTGAACATACATTGTGTAGCGAATAGAGAGTGACGCACAGTGTAGTCATTGTAAAATACAAGGCAAAAGGTAAAAGCAAAAGTAGTAAATCCTGTTGACTTTTCTCGAGCGACTGACAAAACGTGGCCTTTTATAAATTTAGGGCTCCATTCCACGAAAAAGTCTAAATTAAATGATTTCCACAGAACAACCAAATGAATGAATATCAAGCATTTAGTCTTTTTAATGTTTTGCATTGATTGACTGATTTTGGGTCGACTGTTTTAATTTAACTGTTTATAGGTTCAACGTAATTCGGGGAGAGAACGTTTTAGATAAACAGTTTCCATAAACAGTTTGCCCATGTAAAGCCAGAAGTGCAAAGGCGGTGATTTACTAGATATGCTTACGTTGCTGGCCGCGGTTTCGAGCGAAAGCTCTTCATGGCAGAGCGTAACATAACTAGCCAGCTCACCACCTTTCGAGCTTTTGGCTTTCTACCTCAAACTGTCTACTCAGTATTTATTTGCCTAGTACGAATTTTGAAGCAACGAAAACTCGTTGTTCCAACTCCATGGCGAGAACCAAAGCCACGCCGGTTTTTTTGCTTGTTTACCGAAAGACCGTTTTATATGCCCATTGAGCTATCCCCAAAGCTAAACTTCTATTAAGTAGAATGTTTTCGCGACAATTGTACGTGTTCAGACGAGGATGGCCTAGCAGTGTTTCGTTTCCATTACAGAAACAATCTCAGCTATGAGTTACATGATAATATATACACTTTGGTTTCCTCAAAAACAGTGCGGTTAGATAAATTATCAATATCCTAATTCATCCGTTTTATGTACAGGATTGTCTTTGAAATATATGTAGCTAAACTTTGTTGTAAATCCTTTTAAGTATTATTATTAGTATACGTGCGTGCGTGCGTGTCCTGCATCAAACTAGACATTTTAATGCCTGCATTAGGAAAAAAACTGCACATAATTATATGCATTTGAATGAGGCTTTTTAAAAATAGGCGGAGAACTTCTATGCGTGTCTCGTTTGACCGTACAATGCTAGATTCTCTTTTCAAATCCTCTCTAATTGGTCGGTCTTAACAGTATATTGTATTAGCTACTATGTATGTGTGTAGTGTAGTCTCTTTGTTTGAGAACAAGTGTTTTTGCTCAAGGTTTTGCTGCAGGCTCTAAATAATAGTTCATTGAAGGAGAATGGTCAATGACGAACAATGATATATCTGTATGCATATCTGTTTTGATTACGAAGTTTCTTTATGACTTAAAAAAATGGGCCACTCAAAAGATCTGTCATAGCTAAATGTAAAAAAACTCCGGCTGCGTTGTAAAAATTTCGCATTTAGAGACAATAGCAATAGTGTGGTTGACGGAATTGTCTGCCCTCCTCCCTTCCATGCAGGTCACAGTGATTCGTATGGTCTTTATACTAATTTGGCTTTGTATAATGTACTCTAATTGATGTGATTTCTTCAACTCACCTGACATGCTTTTCTTGTACTAAACTTCGCTCCGTTTAGGCAGAATATAGCACTCATTATACTAACTAATATTGCTAATGTAATTGTCTGCTTTCCTCGTATGTTTCCAACTGCAGTAATTATATTTTTGTTCATATTTTGTATAATATACTCTCAGTGATAAGATTTTTTTCAACTTAATTGACCAGTTGCTCTTTTTGTAATAAGTTCGCTGCATTGTAGTTAAAAATGAGATGATAAAATTACCCTCCCTAGCTGTTTCTTGTCTTTGAAACCACTTTGTATTTTGTATAATGTTGCCGAGACTTACTCTCACTTTCACTTGACTTTCTCTAAGACCATTGTAACATCAAACCATCTGCACGTTTTTGCTCTAAATTCAATTTCTCCTCTGCATGGTGTAATATCTCTGGAGTATATAAATAAATTCCACAATTATAATTTATACCTATACGTATTCCACGTAAGTATAGGTCAGTTTATAACCGCGCGATATTTTAATAATGGTCTATAACATTCTCTTCGTGTGATAAATATATGATATCAGTCTATACCAACTGTATAAACTGTAACCTCTGTATTGTAAAGCCAGTTTATATTGGTAGGGTGGTAATTATTGTTTTCGGTATTAAATCTCATGCCTTCCACGTGTCTAGTTCAAAATGTTTGCTTTGGTTGCATTCTGAATAATGTGACGGTATCGAACGAAACTAAAGCATATATCACTGATACAGCACGACTCTACCACTGGGTATCAGTTAATTACCAAAAATACTGTCAAGTTAAATTTTAAACATAACCTACCCTCGTCCATGAGACATTTAAGATACTCATGACCATAATATTAATTTTGCTTTTTTTCATTTCATCAATTGTTTTGATTTTATTATGTATGTTTTAATTCAATAACATATTTTTAAACTTTTCCATGTAACCAATTTTTATCTTATAGCTACAGTTTTCATGATTTTGTTATATATGTTTTGAATAACATATTTTTAAACTTTTACATAGTTAATCAATTGTTAACTTATAGCTACGGTTTTCATGATTTCATTATATATGTTTTCAATAACATATTTTTAAACTTTGGGTTGCTAACCGCCCTTAACCAATTACCCTTCGTGAATATGACACTGGATATGATCTTGCAATGGTTTTCCACGTGTCTACATTCAGTTCTCTGCTCTGAATATATTAACATTCTCTAATACTATACAAGTAATTATATTCGTCAGGTATAATTTTCCACACTGCTTGCTCATAATTGTAATTAAAGGCAATCCACTGAAATTTCTTCAAATTTTCTCATTTGCCTTAATATTATAAGTTGATAGAATGTAATGTTCTAAATGGTCACCCTAACATGTTTAATGTGCCATGATGAATTCCCCTCATGGGCAAGTGTGTGCTAGTGATTGCGCTAATAAATTCGA
>JAOTOK010030014.1:0-11267 GCA_025770025.1 Virgularia gustaviana
TTGGAAAGTTCAAGGATGAAGCATGCGGAGAAATAATCACTGAATTCGTAGGCCTAAGACCGAAGATGTACTCCTATTTGAAAGAGAGTGGTAAGGAGGAGAAAAAGGCTAAAGGGGTCAAGAAATGCGTGGTAAAGAAGGGGATAAGCCATAGTGATTACATGAAAGTACTGGGGGAAGAGGCGGTAAGGTACAACGAAATGAGAGCTATCAGGAGTAAAGGGCATGAATTAGGGAGCTACTTAATCAACAAAATATCACTGTCTTGCTTCGACAACAAGAGGTACATACTTGAAGATGGATACAATACAAGGCCGCATGGCCACTACAAAAACGGACCATGTAAGATGTGAAATGGTGGACATTACCAATGGTAAATGGTTAGAATGGTACGTATTAGGTGGGTAATTATGGGGGCGGGATAGGATTAAGGCCTGGATGTGGAAGGGTGGGACAGGATTAAGACCAGGATGTGGAGGAAAGGCGGAGAAATGGTGTAGATAGTAGTATGCAAACTGACCGGATCGGCAAAATTTCAGCCCAAACTAGGCGAGCATGGGCCCCGTAGGGGCCCATGCGAGACGAGTTTGGAGGCCATAGCGACGGGAAGCGCCAGAAGGGCGCTTCCCGTTGCTATGGCCGTGCTGAAATTGTGCCGATCCGGTCAGTTTGCATACTACTAGTAATTTCTGCGATTTTTTTATTCACTAATGTTTTCTTAAATATTCCAACCTTTTTTGCATCTTCTACCCTTTTTGAGTAGCTCCATGGCTGCCATGTTTTGCCCTTCTCCTTGCCAAATTGGCCTTTTAAATCAGTGGCATTGTTGGGGGAAACATTTGCAAATGAACAAAAATATGTGGCACTGTTGCTAAGTTATCCACATAAAAATGCAACCATTTTCAAATCGTTTGGGAATTCTGAAATACAAAATTTTACTTTGACTGTACATGTCTCCCTTTCTACTGTAGTGCATGTGCACTCAAATGTTTGTTGTTCAATGTATTGTATGTCAGATAGTAGCATCCTGATGTAACGTTGGACTGGAATGCAGGTTTCAGAGCAGTTAGCACCGAATAACAAAAAGTTTTCATTGGAGCTCAAAACGCTATGGCCAATGTTTAAGAAACTAATCAACCAGGCACAGGCTGTATCATTTTTCCCGAATGGTGCCCCATCCCCACCCAAGGAAATGTTGAAAATGTTTTCTTCTGTAAACCATGTAAGCGTATGACCACTGTACCTGCTGAGATAGAATTCTGCCAACTTAACCAACAAATCCGACAAACTCCTATAGCACCCATGTACCTTCTCCTCCTCCTCAAGTCCTTCACAAAGTGCTTCGTAAACACCTTTCACGGGCACTACTGGTATAGATTTGATAAATAGCATCAATCTGTTACACGGCACAGCCTTGCGATTGGGCAACTATTGACAGTGAGCCTTTTATGCTTTTTACTCTTTTCATGCACAGAACAATTCTTGTAGCAAGAATCTTTATAGATTTTCCGGTACTTCTTTTTGCCTGCTACACCACCGTATAATATACTGATACACATCGCACCATATTTTCTGTAGATGACTCAAATTCCATCAACTTGGGCTTGTATATGCTAGGCATAACCAATTCGTTAAACTTTCTATTAACTGACATAACATCCACTAAAATACTCTGATTACACTTAGCTAATGCTGTATCTACAAGTCCTAGTGCTCCTGGTACTTCTGACACTTCACTTCCTCCGTGTATTTTCTGTGTTGCACTAAAGGTTTATCTTCTTCTCTGTCTTAAAACAGTTTCACTAGCCAAGAACTTCCTATCTTCAAACCTGGTTGGATATCTCTTTCTTAAATCAGCTGCCCTGTCTGTTCAAATTCTATTATGACCCAATTTGGTCGCCTGTGGCAGGCTATCAACCTCATCCTCCAACATTGAAATCTATATACAAAGATGTAGTGAGACCTTATGACCAAATATTTGAAAAAATCCAAAAACCCAAAAATGTTAAATGAGCAGGTTATTTAAAATTTGAGGCTGTGGGTCAGATATTTTGAATAATATCCCAGGGAAAATTGAATCAAAATCCCAAACATAAAGGGAGTAATAATAATTTAATAAGCACATGTTGATCACGAACATTCTCACATTCTCACTCGTTCTCTAACTCAACAATTTCTTCTTGGGCCGTCGTAAGCTTCCTTTTTGTCATAAAACCCAATTGGCGGTCTTGCTTACATTTTTTCATGTATTCTACAACCCTGAAACGTGGCGTGCCGATAGCGTGCTTACTACGCTCAGTGTATTGTCTGCATTGCTTGCCTGTGCTCAGCTGGAACCCAAATACGAAAATTCAAAAAGAAGACGTCGAAGTGGGGATATCGAACTACCTCAACACGAAAAATCAAGGCAGATAAGGAAAGCACGATGAAAAAAAAACAAGCAGTAATATGCCCTTGTTTTGATGAACTCAATAACGTCTTTGTACATGGTGGATACGAAACAATCAAAAGAAACATAACCCCGCTCCAAATACGTCCATGTTGGGTATCAAAATGGACGTCAAGAAACCCGCCACTCGACAGTATAATCCGAAAAGAAATCGAATGCAACCGATGGTCACACGAGGCCACCAAACATTGTATTTGCTAAGCGCTTCGGGCAATACCGTAATCTCGTATCCATTCTCTCGAACTTGACGCGCGCCATAGTCACGAATATTCCCGCCGTAATTAGACCCTTCCGTGCCCAGCGTGGACTATGAACAATCAAATTCTACGAGCAGAATTTGATCGTAGAACAATAACATTTGACTGGCGTTGATGCAGGTCTTTCTTTCCCCGTTCTCCCCAGGCTCCCTCCCTTCTGGCTGGGGCTATCGCGCCGTACTTTGCGCCGATCGATCGCTAATCGCTATTTATTATCGCGTTTGCAGGAACTTTATCACACGGAGGGTCTGTTACACAGGTTACACAAGGTTCAATTAGGACCACTCGTTTTACATATAAATGACATCCACAAAGTGCCCGATAGTTCCAAAGTTTTTCTATTTGCCGATGATTACAATATTCTGATTTCCAGTAAAGACGGACGGACACTTCAGTATTTGGTAAGTTGTCTCTCTGGATCAACTCTAATAAGCTCTCGTTAAACATCACCAAAGAAATTTATATGCTTCTTGAATCCTTTTTATTAAACAAAAGTGTTCAGGTTGAAAAGGTAAACCGCACGTGTTTCTTAGAAATGATCGTTGATGAACCTTTATGTTGGAAACCACACGTCAGCTTCCTTGCAAATAATATTGCCAAAGCAGTTGGTATTATTTATAGAAGTAGATTTTATCTACAGTACCAGCCAGAGATAACCTAACAGAAACCTCGGTCGATCCGCGCTCGACACGGTCGACACGCAAATAAACCTCGGTTGGTCCCCGGTCTGCCCGCGGTTGATATGCGGCCGTGTTGCGGTTCGACCGCGGGCAGCCGCGGGTGCGTACATGTCAGCGCCGCCTCGAACCGCATATATCGTACATTGTCTGGACCGCGAACCACGGACGGCTAAATCCGACTAGATAAAAATACTGCGCGGCTCTACAGTCTACTCGGTAAACGTTCGAAGTGTAAATTTCTAGCTTCACAACATAACTATAAGATATTACCTTAATACTGTTACCTACGGTGACAGAGTCTTAGACTTAGTCTACACTATATCTATATTATTATAGAAATACAAATTGCGTGAATTACCATGTAGCTTGATGACAAACGCTTCGTAGTGAACGTTGTTGAAGTCGACAATCACTTCGGCTCCCTCTTCTAAACGGTTTCCACCAATTATCGATGTAATTTTCGACGTGCTGAGTATCGACGTGCTCTAATATCACGAAAATCTAAATCCTCAAATTTATTCCTTCGAGCAGGAGTTTACAGGACTGCTCGCGTGCTTGGCAACGGGCGTCTGCGCGCAGGCTAGGCATCATGGTCCACATAGCGTCATGTTCCGAAAATATCCGACCTGATGCTTCATTAAACTCCCATTCTGGGATTGTGTAGTGCATTTCACCTCTGCTAAGTGCGGAGTACCTGACGAAAGGTTAATTATAGTTTCAAAGCCCAAAAGCTCGACATGACGGGATATTGCGATTCGCAATTCACTACAGTACTGTATTTGATCGGTTTGACATGCACCATTTAGTTAAATTTGAATCACACTCCCTACACACACCACCATTACACTGATGAAACACATTCACTCAAAACCCCAAACGTCAGCAACACTATACTAATACCATTTTAAGGCAGTAAATTGAAATCGCAAAAGTAAGAAGGGTCTTGATACAGGCACTAAGCGACATTTTCACATTTCCCGGCGGGCGATTTGCCAGTGATACTGTGGCTGTCTATTACGCGGAACATTGATGAGATTTCTCGTACTATATACACGTACTGTATATCACCAGGAAGATTTTTACTTTAGCTAACGCTACTGAGAAACCATCACCATCAGCTAGCGTTAAAGCCTCTCAAGTAACGTGGGGAGATATTGTATTCGTAAACAATTAGCGCTTTTATCTCGGCTTTATTGGCATGAAATTTGTTGTCGTATGGAAATAAAAAATCTATCACTTTATTTTTGCCGATGCAACATTCATTACCTGCCTTGTATAAAGTCATCACTGAGTAGTCAAGCAGGTATAAATAATTACTGGGTGAAGAAGCCATCGGAAGAAGCCGTCGGACCATTGGCATGAAACCGCAAACCGCGCGTAAATCGCAACCGCAAACCGCCCGCAAAGTGACCGCAACCGCACCGCAAACCGCCCGCAAAGTGACCGCAACCGCACCGCAAACCGCCCGCAAAGTGACCGCGGCGATCCGCAAACCGCCCGCAAATTAACCGCGGCCAACCGTAAACCGAACCGCAACCGCAGTGTTAGGTTATTTCTGGCTGGTACTGTACCTAAAGCTGTTTACTAACATCAACCAGATTTCTCGTTGGTCCATGCTTATACCTACTATAACTGCCTGCACCTATGTAACGAACTTAAATAGGATTATGTTAATTCAAAAAATAATTCTACGATCAATTGATAATTCTGATCGTCTCGCATACCCTAAACCAATATTCAAGAAATTAAATCTTTATTAAAATTCGGCTAAATGCATTTATTTATAAGGGTATTTGTACGTTTGCTGATTGTAATAATTTACTACCGCAGAATAATGATGGTTTTTTGCTACCAGCTCGACTATTCATCAATATGGAACTAGATTTAAATCACTTACGGAAGCTTAAATACCTTACTACCTTAATGAGTTCCGATATATTGGACCAAGATAAAGAATGGTATGAAGTGTTAAATGATAACAAAAAATGCTAGAAATCAGTCTGTCTAAGTTTAAATTGAGAAAGTTTCTTCTTCATCAGTATTGATATTATTTATAGTTATAAAAATACGTTATTGGGTTTTTTCTTTTCGAAAAAAGTTTGCAAGTAAAATGTAGCTATAGCTAATGTGAATGACTGGTTATTCCGTTGCATGGTCCCTGTGGTTCTGTATTACTGATTTCAAACGGGCGTAAACTTATGTATTTAGGCTACCTCTGTCACATGCATGTTACTGAGTAATTTATTTATATCGTCTGCAGTATTAAATTGCCTATTGTGGCCAATTAATTATAAAGATTCATTTATTCATTCTTTTATTCGACAATTTTTTCTTGTCATGGGACTGATTAATATTTGCGTATATTTTTGCTAAATTGAGTATAGCCACCGCTGGCTTTATTTTCCTTTATGCGCATGCGCTATCCAATCACTATAAACACGTCCGGTTTCACAGATACCGGTCCCCGTTAGCCTACTAGAACCGCACACGGCGGGGTCCTCTAAAATGTTAAAATTTCGATTATTTCAGAGCTAGTGATATACAGGTGTATATCAAAATTGTTTTCTACGATGAAACACAGCTGAAATGTATGCCAATCTTTATTTGATATCTTGGTATAGTGATGCAGTAGGCAACCTACGAGGAAACCTGCTTTGTTTCCAAAATTTTGTGAGCAAATCCAGGCGAGTGATCGAGATAAAATGTCGACGTTCTTCTCAACTGATTATAGTCAACTGCATATAGTTAAATTATAGAAAATATTTATTCATTGATTTCCGATCCAGTCCTTGAAAAAATATCGCGCCTAAATGAAAGTCAGCGAATCATACTGCAGAACCGCGAAGCTGATGTCAGGGCCATATCGCGCGGCCATTTCGACAAAAGCGCAATTGGTAATGGGGACGAGATTGCTGGAAAGAGTAAGTTACATGCGACACGGACCATAACAGGGGTACTCGACCGAATTTTACCAAATATTTGAAACCAGAAATAACTATAGACAGAAACAGCAGATTCGCCAACTTGAGAATAACCATCACTCTGAAGACTCTTCAACGTACTAATGATGATTGCAATGGGACAATTAGTAATTATTGTAAAAAGGAAACACTGCGGTTATGATGCGGAATGAAAACATACCGGTATTGCAGTCGTCTGGTGGCTGCTCACCTAAGCGGAAGTGAAATTATGGAATATGGTCAAAATTACAACGAGAGACTTGCAGGCGGGGAAATATAAAGCTATAAAACAAGATAAAAACTTTAGGAATATTGATTAAAGTGAGTATCCTCCGTTACGTGGAGAGGGTGTGGATCAAACCTCGCGTCATTTATTGCATACCTGGATATCAGAACATTTGTCGAAAAAATGGAAAACATCTATCTTCTCCTGTGCTATCGCGTATTTTGTCATAGGACTCGCCACTCTGCTAACTTTGATGATTTAAAAATCCTAGTCTACCTCGCATGATCCTTTTCGCCTAATGATTCATAATTATGCTAACCTCTAAACACAAACATTCTTTTAACGTTCAGAGTAACCTTATACCACTCTATATAACTCCTTTAATTGTCTCTTTTTTCAATCCGTCAAGTAGATCTTGTATGGTCCTGTATTTGTAATACCTTAATTAGCATGCAGTCTGAAGATGTCTTAATGGCTTTTTATTGAAAACAACATGTACAAATATGTTCAGTGTAGCATGCTTTCTGATTTTTCCATTTTAACTACACATGCTTGGAGGACTGTGTTTTACGGCCTGACGGCTAACAGCGCTCAATATCACACACTGCTTCTGTGTGCGATTATTTCCACTGGTTGTAGGAGCGATGAAACACAAAAATGTAGGTAAATCTTCAGAATAACTAGGATAAATTTTTCTGTTCCACAAATTCAAAGAGATTCTTACCAAACATCGTGTAACTAATATTAAATCCAGTACGTGCGTCTTCGTTATCTGATACAAACGTCACAAGTAGCTCGTTTGATATAGAAGTGATTGGAGGAGGGACAGTTCTTCCACACACACGAAGCTCGTTCCCAGATTTGTAGAGAAGCTTCACCCTTATGTAATCATGGTCGCAGAACAAACTTTCTTTAATGTCCATGTAAATAAAATGTAGCTTAATCTTATGTCCGCGTGGCGCAACCAGTTTCCAAGCACGTTTTACGCCATACGGGTAAAACACGGGAAAATACGGCGAGGTGAAGAAGCCAGAATTGTTGTTGATTGTGATTTCTATATCTGTAAATGGGAAGAATGGTTGTGAAGCCTGGCTGAACTATGACCAGAGTTGATAGCAGCTGCTTCTCCCGCGAACGTTTAATAACATTTAGAATACTACAGCAGTATTTCCGCAAAATTATATACATATTTGTATGTTGGATATTGTCTTTCAGGATAGCAAACCTCTTCGTGGTGACCTGTAAACAACTAGTCGTTATTTGTTTATGACTACGTGAGCTCAGCTATTTGCACTGCTGGAAGGAAAAGCATATCCAAAATTTTGGGCGGTTATTACGCATCAAAATCACTTTCCTGTACAAAAAATGGTCACAGTCCTTACATTTTCCATTTAGTTGTCAACACTGTTGTCGACAACACTCTTATGACTGGTTTAATCTGCATATTCTGGTCTGAACATAAATTTAAAAAGATGTAAATGATACAGCATGCTCTTCACTAGATGTCAATAATTGTTACAACATTTGAATTAGCAAGCACAGAATACGGGTTGTACGAGAAACGGGTGAAATACACGGTTTCATCTTTGATTTGACAGAGGTCGACAAGAGGCACAAGGCTATACCAGCAGCAATCAATTATAGTTTTGTTATAGTTTTAAATGGCTTCGCATGTTTTAAGTATTCGTGCGACGACGGTGAAAGTCGTAACAGACTAACCTTGGGCTCCTTTAGGATACGTGCTACAGTAACCACTCCTCAAACGTACGTAACTAAGGATTACGCCGCTTTCGTTGTTCTTTAATTTTGCGTAAAGGAAAACCTTGAAAAAAGGAGGTCAGAGCATGTTAATAGGAAACGAGATGGGCAGGGCAGACTGCGACTGGAGAGGAATAAAGATGAATAGTGCGGTTTGAAAGGGAGAGGAGAACATTATGGAGAGCATGACTTACGCGGGATGGTGGCAAAAATCCGAAGAAAATTTTTCCCTGATTCCACTTGGTACCGTCTTTCGAATTATTGTCCTCCCAAATGATCTGCTTTGTTGTGGTGTTTGTTTCGATTGATATTTGCATTTTAGTGCCATTGCCAGTCAATTCGTATTCGAAAGACATGCATGTTGATGCATTCATCCAAGTTGAAACAATGGTTCCATTGGAAGTAGAAGATGCGTTGTCCATACGACATGTCAAGGCGAAATCTATAGTTTATTTGAGATTGAAAAGTTTTAAACCTTATTAGTAAGTAGAACGGGCAAAATTAGTCAGCCTACCTTGTTTAAAAAATATCAAGAAGAAACGCAGTTATTACAGTTACGATTGATGAGTAATACTAATGCTTCTCATGCAATACACTTTTAAGTATTTCACGAATATATTTATGTAAGGGAAGATTTATGGGCTATGAAATAAATCGACTGAAGAGGATCCTTTGATTCAATGCAGCATCGAATCCTCGTTATATCATCACGACCCGACGGCTTATTAATAAAAACAGATAACATCATCATTGCAGTAATTTCCTTATAATATGTTCGCACTAAGGCAATCATATACATTCTACCTTGGTTGCACCCATGGGCTTAGACGTTCTCGCAATTACGAGCTAATATAGGTTAGTATCCAACTTGCGTTATTGGTTTAGAATTAAGTGCAGTTTAGTGATCTTTAGGACAAAACGAGTGCTTTATTACAGTTTGATAGAGAAGGATGGGAGAGTCAAGCAAAAGGAAGAATGGGGGGGGGGGTGATGGGCAATCTAAAAAAGCCGCAGATGTGGCAGTAAGACAGTTGGAAGGCTGTGATAAAAAAAAAATCGTGAGAAAGGGTTTGATCTAAAAACAGGAACCATGGTCAATGTTCAGAGAGAAATAATAAGAAAACATGCAGCAGCAAAATATGTTATTGCAACAACAACAGCAAAACTAAGCCATGTTGACACATTTTTTCAACAGTGAGTAAGAAAGGATTAACAAGGTAATGTTAAACTGCCTATACATGTTAATATTATATTGATTTTTACAAATACATGCCTATTCAGTAAAACTACCGTTTCGAGGTTTGATATGCGAGAAAGCTCAAGAAAGAGCTAAGCATCAAAGTCAATCTAAATCACGAGCTGTTAGTCACACTCATGGCGGAGGTAACCGCGATCGTTAACAAAAGCCAACTGACAGCAATTTCTTCGGATGCAGACCAACCCAGTCCATTAACGGCAGCCATGCTGCTCGCCACGAACAGAGGACCTCTATGCGCACCTCCTGGGCTGTCCGTTATGGAAGCTTTATACGCTCGACGGTACTTGCGAATACTTAGTGTTTCGCAGATCAGTTTTGCCTTCGTTAGAGACAAGAATACCTAAAGTGCTTACGAGCCAGACCGAAGTGGCTCAAAAGGAAAAAGAAGGTTGAACAAGGAGACGTGGTGTAGGTCAAGGATAAACGCGTGCCACGCAACTATAGTGCAGCCAATGGGCCGATTGATTGAAGCATCCGTATGTGCAGACGGGCTTGCAAAGGAAAGTCAGGGTTGAGGCAGTGGCGTAGCTAGAGGTCATGCTTGTCATGCCCAGCATGACCAATGATTTTTCCAAAAATTAGTAATTTAATATTCCATTCGAAAAACGCATTATATTCTGCGAGATTTACGCCAGAAACGAGATGATTACGCAATATTAAGTCTGTCGTGTAGCAACAAAGCGAGTTCCTTCGCGTTTTGGCCAGTATTGAGCCCATTCCACCCATCCCACGGCCAGGTCATGGCATTTCAAATGAGCATGACCTCGTAATATATTCTATTGAAAATTATTCTGGTCTGATTGGATAATGGCATCTGAGCATGCTCAAACCGGCGGAATTTATTCGCCAGGTCATGCTCATTTGAAATACCATGACTTGAGCCCCCAGTCTACGCTCAAACAATTTGTTTTGTTCGACAACTGATTGCAGAATATTAAAATGTGATACTTCTTCGTGGTTTGGATAAATGGCTAGACTCGACCTTCATGAGAAACTTGATAAAACCTTAGAAATGGAACAGCAGCTGACGAGAACTGTAAAATCCGTGACAAGAGCCGGTCGAATCGTCGATCGATCGTAATACGATCCGTGGGCAAAACAACAACACTCAGTCTCACTGACATTTAATAATATTATAATAGTAAGTAACTGGTAAGGGAGCTTAATTCAGTTGTCCGACTATGGCTGTACGTGTGAATGTTAGGCCTCTGGAAAGCGCTGTTTCCGACGATCTAGAGGCCCAAATTTTTAAATTTCTTCACATATTACCGTTCGATTGGAAGCTGGTTTTGGTACAAAAAGCGAAAAAAGATGTTCATATGGCAAGAATACCACATGTGGTGTAGCCGCTTAATCAGCAGAAACCGCTTAATGAAGTACACAAACGCCCTAGCAACGACATTGCGGGCCAACTGACTGTTATTAATCCCTCTACCTGGGACTACCAACTATACATTGTCCCCGAGCTTTGCGAGGGTTACTAATCTTAACGTAGGCAGCAGTCACATTCCACCATATTAAATGACGTACGCGTAATGCGCTGTTGTAACCGCTGGCCTGTATGCGTCAAGATCATAGCGCCGGCAATTCTCGCTGAGAGTTTGTTAATTTAATTATTAATAACAACTACACGTCGATAACTCCATGCAGGGTCCAAACGCCCGGCAAGTTTTTCAGCA
>JAOTOK010030025.1:0-11257 GCA_025770025.1 Virgularia gustaviana
TTTCGTTTGATGTAGCGCTTCCCTTTGAGAGCGATTTGAAAGCAAAAAACTTTCTAGTGAAAGCAGCCTAGATTAAGACAAGGTAAACCAATTAATATAACAGTTAACAGTTTGTTCGTCTTTGATTCTCGAAGCGCCGCCGTTGCAGAATTAGCGTAAATACGGTCGCGTTTGTCGGCACCGGTTAAGGATCGCGCGTATTACATGCTGTAGTTTCTCGCGACAACTACAACATCGATAATGAAATTGAACATGTTGCTGCGGCCTGGCTTCCAGATGAAACTGACATCTCGGTGACACAAAGGTAGGCAATACTTCCTGTATATGCACGTTCGTTGATCGCATACAGCTCTCTGTAGTAATAACATCACATTTTAAACACGTATATTAAAAGGGGTATGCGGAATTAGCGAGCTCTAGTCGTATTTTAAGGGTAAGCCAGATCGCGTGTAATTTCGATTCGCGAATGTAACAAATTAACAGCGTTCAACGCATCGTGGTTCGTCGCCGCAAGAAACAGCGTCCACTCTAGTATTTTGTTATTATATAAAATGAGCCCAACATTTCGCATATATAATATAACACAAGTGGTGCACAAAATATTTTGAGATTTTCAACATAAACAATAAAGGTAATAGGCATTTCTGGGAGGCGATCATTACCCATCGTAACACACAAGAGGTTAGGTTTAGAACAACTAGACTGGACTTAACTTCAGTGGCTTCTTTGGTAAACGTGGCCTACCCGATTGGTCATAACTATTTGGATGGCTTTCCACAAAACGGGAATAATCGCGTTGTGTCAGTGACCGGCAACGGCTAGCTAGTCGGACGCTCGCTGGCTGGTCGGTTAGCTATGAGATAGAATGCTTGCGTAGTCACGTTTAAGTTTAGCAACAACAAACTGTACAAAAACCGAGCATTTCTGCAAATAGCTACAAGAGAATGGTTTAAGTACAGTGTCGGTTTGTCTATAATCAAGTGGATTTATTACGCTGTCCTTACCGCCTCGTAAAACGCTAACTGAGGTACAGGCTCATCACATTGGTTCTCGCCGAAGTCTTTGAAAAGCAAGTAGCCTAGAGGAGCAAAAGAAGCGATAACTTAGTGTATTTTATACTTGTGTAGCAAGGCAAATTCACAGTATATTAGCACCTGTTTTTTTCTGGCTATCTGCATCTCAAGTGGGGAACCAGTAGAGCCCGTACAGTGACGAAACGATCGCAACAGCACACAATTTACAATTATTCTAATATATCAAAGCCCAGCAGTATTTTGAGTGCGTACGAAAACTCGTCAAGACTAAGAGACGACATCGCTTGTTTAAGTCTCCTACTCACCGATAGTTTGGTCGAAGATGTAGTCGAACTGAATCTGGCCATTGTCCTCGAAAAACTTTCGCATAACGTGCAAAACCCTGCAAAAATGTAGCACAATTACGGGCTGGCGCTAGCAGCGACTCGCACATCAAACACACTCGACAACAAATGGCAATTCCGGACGAAAAAAGCTCGGCAGCGCACAGTTCTACTTACGACGGATCAGGCAGGACAATCTTCTTGCTAGCCCGAGCAGCCGGCGTCGATTTCGACTTCTCCATGGCCATTAAATACGAAACATCGGCTAATACCGCCTCTAAGTCCGCCATGTTGGCGACTTCGGCTTCCCTCTATGATGTGCTGTGCCAAGGCCGAAGGGTTTTACTTCCGATCTCTCGTTTGATTGGCAGGAAATAACCACGGTCACGTGATCAAGGAACAAAAGCTAACTAGCGCAACTGGCGCAAATACGATTTGTACCACGCACGAATTCCGGTAACGTTTCAGGGTCTCCAAGGGGGTACGGTAAGGCCCAGATTAGGGATGGGGTTGGGTATCGCGTTGACTTTTGGTATAACTAACCCTGCCCCGCAACTCTATCGAGTGTCCCCATAAATCTTAAATAAAAACTAACACCATTTTTGACGGGTACCGGTTCTTTTCTGCTCTCAAATATTTCCATAAATCAATCTTCTCAACCCTCAGGGCCACGAAGCGGTTTTAAAAGTGGGGGCAAAAGGTCTAAAATGCAACCAAGACATTTTTCTTCAAATTAAGGGCATTGAGGACGGAAAAACCGAAAAATGATCTAAAACGCTCCATATGGCGCCATTATTATAAAATACGGAATTGATTAAAATAATTGTTCATAATTTATGGAGTTCTAACGACAAACAAAAGAAGTTTATTTCTAACCATTTTTGAATCGGTTTTCGTTTGGTGTACCGCGGGTTGTTGAAGGAAAAATCTCAATTTTTTTCATCCAAATTCAACAGAAAGAAACTATGGTAAGAAAACCTCCCCAAATAAGTTAGATAAATCCCTCGAAGGTCGAGTTGTATGTGATATATAGAGAGGATATAGTGATATACATAGCGGCGCAGATTTTAACTTTCGAGTGTTGAAAACAATACTTCACAAACGAGCGTAGCGAGTGAAATATTGTTTTTAACACGAGAAAATAAAACTCATATCTTCAAGCCACCGTGTAATGTTCTGTTTATAATATACTAGTAGACAACAAAGGCACAAAGTAAACAGAAATTTGAGCAATACTTACTTTTAGCCTGCTTTTAGTTTTACTTCAACTCGCTTCAGACTCAGTGGAAATTTTTTTTATTTTCCTGCTCTTATAAGGTGTGTTATTTGAAGTAAAAGACATTAACAGAGTTCATTCATACCGTAGAATATTTCCTTTTTTGTTTGAACTTGCTCCTGCTCCTTGTTAAACGATTAAATCCCTTCGTTTGTCACTTTCACGAACTTGAAACGACGGCCATTTGCAAACAGTAAAATTGGCGCGAAAATCTACGTCACTGTGTAATTCCCAGTACCTCACGGTCAAATGACCTAACCACTGACCTAACCTCAAGTCAAATGACCTAACCTTAAGTCAAATGACTTAACCTCAAGTCAAATGACCTAAGGTCAAGTGAAATGACCTAAGGTCAAGTCAAATGACCTAACCTCAAGTCAAATGACTTAACCTCAAGTCAAATGACATAACGTCAAATGACCTAACCTCAAGTCAAATGACATAAGGTCAAGTCAAATGTCATTTGACGATTTTAACCAGCCAGTTAGCTACTCCCACCCTAGCAATAACCATCTAAACCAACTGAACGACGTAAGCAATCAGTTCTACATGCCATCCAAAGGTTGGCTGTATCGTAGCAATCATCAAAACACGTAACTATGACCGACATTAACTAATGAGTTGGCCTTGAAAATGCAAGAAATCATTAGGCTACGGTATACGGTGACTAGGTATAAAATTCGAGTACAGACTCTTGGTACAGAGAAGTCTTAACTTAAACAAGTAACGAGATAGAAGACGAACAATGGGTTAAAAACTATCTTATTAACCCTTTGACAGCAAACAGCCGTCTTTAGCATTTTACTCTGGCTAACGCCGGACGATTTTACTCGTCAACGGGAAAGGCCTCGCTCACAAGAGTTAATAAGAGACAAGAATTTGTCTGGGCGTAAAAAAGCCTTCTTCAAACGAGCCCATATTAGCCCGCTGGGTTAAAATTCGACACTTAAATGACAAAGTTGGTAATGTTCGAAGAATGGAGTGGGCAAAAGGGAACCCGTAGTTTTAAATAACCAGTTCCTGACAGCATAACCCGAATATCGTCTCTATTTGTCGTCCCTGCTTCCAATCCTACGAGGGGGAAGGCCGGATACCCAGGCTAGTAAAAAGCATTGAAAAGCCAAACACACATAACAGGGCCTGTACTACTTCGCAATCAATTTTTTTCCGACGTCAGAAAGCCTTCTGGAATTTCACAATTCGTTTTTTCCACATTTTTGAGTAAGGGGGTGTTTTATATGGAAGAGTCCTTACAGTGTCATTCCTTGTAAAATACAGCTTGCGTTTATATGATAAGCGAGCCAGCCCTCCTTGCGCAACCGGGATCCCTGCTACCAAGGCTGGATTTTCCCATATAAACGCATGTGACAGGGCTGGCTCGCCTACCAGGGCTGGCGAATAAACGTTCGTTTCTCCTTATATAGCGCTTGTCTTGACTGGCTTATCCCGACTAGGCTTTCCTATCATACTATGTATTCATCTATTTTTCTGTTATATTCTTAACCTCTTCCATATAAACACCCCCTAACACGCACTTTCGATAAGTTTTCTCAACGAATCATTAGCGACACGAAATGTACGTGCGTGTTTTCAAACAAGAACGTTCCAGCTGTAGCAAACATGATTGAAAAAAGTTGTCCTTTTAAATTAAAAAACGCCCTTTGTACTCGGACCGCGGTAAGTTCGCAAGTCATTTGTTTGAAAGCAATAGCATTCTGGCTTTTTTAATTTGCTTTGTGATAATCATCATATTCACAAATTAAATGCTTTTAGGCGACGGGTATTCAGCTCAGAACTGGCTCAGAACAGCCTAACTAAACTGATGTAGTTTATATACATCAATTTTTTGCGGTTCAATATGTCAAGGGATGTATTCTTATATTGCTTCTATATTCAAATTCCTAAAAGGACTGATTTTAGATATGAGAAAACCCATCAACGGGAAAAAACTCGATTCCTTGTCAATATTAGATGAAGAATGAAATTATTGCAAATGGCATGTTTAATAATGGATGACAACCTGCTCTTGCTGTTAAACTGGGCTTGAATATATATCCTCTCTTTGTGATTTCGATAAACTTGTTCATAAATGGCACTCGTCACAACAATACAAAACAGTATTCACAGTTTTCTTTCACGTTCGCTGTGAAAACTCAGAACTGGATTTGGTCGGCGTGACTAAAGCTAGATCCATTACCCAATGTAATTAAAACTTGATGTAACCAAGAAATGATTCTTGATATCAGTTCATTCACTCGTTTAATCGAAAGACAAA
Organism: Virgularia gustaviana; assembly: GCA_025770025.1. Taxonomy (NCBI): domain Eukaryota; kingdom Metazoa; phylum Cnidaria; class Anthozoa; order Scleralcyonacea; family Virgulariidae; genus Virgularia; species Virgularia gustaviana. The sequence continues at coordinate 4,909 of JAOTOK010030025.1, forward strand.
ACGCTCATATATCATACACTGCATTGAACAAAAACGCACTGTAGCACAACAATCACAACAATGGCCAAATCAAGATATCAAATGGCGGGGGGAGAGGTACTTTTGCGACCGATTCCTTCTGTCTCGTGCCATGCGCAACAGAACGGACTTGGTTCAGTTCTCGTGAGACAAAAAAGAAAGCGATCGCGTGATAGTAATAGCAACTGAAAATCGAGGACGAAGCGCTGGAGCATGTCGCATCTAGATAATTACTACTTTCTTGTTTTGGATCGGTTTTCTTTGATGTACCGCGGGTTGTATACCGCATACACACCTTGAATACTAATTGTGTTGAAGGAAAAATTTCGCAATTTTTTCATCAAAATTTAACAGAACAAGAAATTATGGTTAGAACACCCCCCAAATGAAATAATTTAGATAAATATTTCGAAGGTCGGGTTGTATGTGATACAAAATCCCCGAAGGTCGGGTTGTATGTGATATAAAGCTCACGGACGATAACGCGTCCTCGCATACAACCCTTCTTCTCGGACTTTATAGCAACACCACATTGCAGCAACTTGTTCTGACGACAATAACTTGTTGGCAATGGGAAACCGGTTAGCGCGAGTACGCTAGGTACGTTGATCGGTTCGGTATAACTACCGTTAGCCCGTAAAAAATCCCTCCTACAGGTTATTTAAACAAGGCGGGGGTGTGATAGCCTGGTGCAGACGTAATGTTGTATAGTCTGCGAGGAAATTAGTGCGAGGTTTTGTGCCCCACTGTTACCCTTGATTAATGTATCGCGCTCTGCTTGGTTGCCATGCTAACCAAAGTAGAAGGACGATTGTAGTTGGATGGCGAGAGAGTTCTTGAAAACTTGTTAGCCAATCAGAATGTGTGGTTGTTAACACGTTAGCCAATCAGAGTGAGATAACACATCTTGGCTAGTGAAACCACAGTGAGTGGGTTACGAAACCTCGCAGTAATTCCTAGACGGATATTAAGCCTCGTTTATATTAGTGATTTTCACAGCGATTTTTATTGCTAAGATCTGATTCTGGCCAATGTTGCGTAACGATTACCTAAGGATAGTGAGCCGACGATACATAATGCTGACCAAGTAGTGGATTAACATTCATCAAAGTCACAAAATAGCGAGAAAAAATGTAGTGAAAATTCCTTGTGAAAACGGGGGCTTTATCCCGTAATATTTCGTCTGCAGGCAGCCCAGAGTGTAGCTAGCACCCACGCAGGTACCAACGCCCCCGCGCTCAAATCTTGTACTGCATCTCGGCAACGCGAAATCAGTGAACAGACTTTAGAATTATGCATCATTCTTGGATCACTTCAAGGAGCCTGCGTTTTAAACAAAGCTCTCTTGAAAACATGTTTTGATCGATGTCAACCAAGTCACTATACAACGGCAATTTGAAGTGTCCAATGGTGAAGGCGGGGAAGAAAAGCTGGAATTGTTACGTGGTGTTTTGATTGACACCATTATAACGCGTTTTCAAGTCGTCAACCTTTTTAGTAGTCAAAGGTCGTGCGTTATCCAAAACTGATGTAACCTTTGGGAAACATTTGTGTAGATTTTAATTGCTTTATCTGATTTTGTCTCAAAAAATATTTTCAGCTAAGTTGTTATGCATGTGAGATGAATCCTTATTCATCACTTTGCATATCAGAAAAAATAAACTATATCGAAAAAAAAACCGAGCGTTATTTAATGCATTTAAAATCAGGCAAGATTGCCGGGAGAAAACTCCAGCCGTCATGAACTGCCAGCACGCCGGGAATCGCACTAATTGTAACAAGGCCACGACAGACTTGCTACAAGGTTGTTATAACAAACACCGACCGCGATGTCTTCGCATGCTTTGACCTGGACTTGTTGACAAGTTGCCAACAAGTAGCTGTTATCAACAAGTTTTGTTGTAACGAGTTTTCCATTCTACTGTCCAGGCAGGCTACAAGCTTGTTCTAACATCTTGATACCGTCCTGTAACCACCAACTTGTTAACAACTTGGTACCCACAAGGCTGTAGCAACACGACGAACTAACAGCCTTGTTACAGCTTGATATTCTGAAGGCTGTATCAACGTGACGAACTAACAGCCTTGATACAAGTTTGCTACAAGCTGTTGGACCAACAGGCCCTGGACAGTGCTTGTTAACATGTATGAATGGGGATGTAGGACCAACAGCCTTGAAATTAGTCAAATTTCAAGTCATATGCACTAACTTATGCAGCTGTGTTTGTTGATCAGAGAAATGAAATATTACTAAATGCAGCAAAAATCGTATTTTTGAATATTTTTTATTTTAACAATAGAAAAGGAATGGAACAACAACATTTTAGCCTAGCCTAGTGTCAATTCACTGCACCAGTGAAAATATAAAGTTCTGTCCGAACTATAATATAAACTTCAGATGCTGGTTGGGTAAGCGTGATGTGGACATGAACATCGTCTAGACATTACGACCAAGAGTGGAGAAAAAGATATCGACTATTGTGAAGTGACCAAGAAGTTACGAAGACCAGAAACAACGATACCATTTGGACAGCCTTGCAAGCCAGGGTTATGCTTCGGCAACTCCTGCGTCCCTAGAGTGAAAACCCTTGTTGCGACTGGTCACGTGTAACCAGGATTTCGAGTTGTAAACTTTAATATATTGGTGGGATAGTGGGAAAGTATTTGTTGCTAAATTGGACTTTCGCATCTCGAATATACCGACAAATACTTTCCCCACTATCCCACAAATTACAAAGTTTACCTACTAGAAATCCGGGTGGCACATGACCAGCCGCAATCGGAGTTTTCGCTCCAGGAACGTACGAGCGAGTGACGAGGCATAAACCGTCGGCTTGAGAGGTTGCCATTTGAATTGCGAGAACATGTAGAAAACATGAAATCATTGCCTGAACTTTACTTGTCATTTTCTTGTATTTCTACTTTCAAAAGACGTGAAAAATTCATTTGGAAAAAATAAGAACCGCAGCGTCAATGAGTAATCTAACGCACACACTCGTATCGAGCGGTACACCAAACGTACCCCATGCCGTACACCACTCATACATAACCGTACAACACTCTTGCACCGTCGTAGAACTCTCGCGACCAGACGAAAATCACTCGCAGAACTCCATATCATACGTATACCACACATACATTACCGTACAGCACTCGTTATCAATCGTAAATGAATCGTATACTGCCGTGAAGCAGTCGTGACACCCCGACATGCAGTTTATCCCCAGTACAGCACTCGTGCCTCTTCGGAACAAGCTCTACAACCCGAAACACCAACCTCCTAACATCTATCGTGCCAAGCATTCGGCACACAGCCGTTCCGTCTTCGTCACTTTACGTATCACCTTCGACGCATACCGTAAACACCCGTCACACCCCGTCACAAACCGGCGATTCTCGATTGCCTTAGTCGACGCACGGACGATGTTGATTTTCACATAACGACTTGCCAACCCTTAGCACCGAAGAAATCTGTTTCTGTACAAAAATATACTTTTCTTAAAGTTTTACGAAAACCAGTTGTTAACGAACAAACTGAGGAAGGTGATTTTCGGCGCGAAAATCACCTGAATGCTCGCTTGAATTTCAAAAAATAGATAACTACAGATACTAGGCAACCACTTCAAGTTCTTCAAATAACTAGAAAGACTTGGGAAAACGTGGGGCGTGACTCGCGCATAATAAACATAACATGAACAAAAGAACACTTTGAAAATGTTCACCAGTCACTGAAGACTGATGTGCATACACGAGAACTTATCTCTTTTTCTCTTCTCATAGGTAGAACAAGCGATCGCTCAGCGAGATGTCCGGTTGAGCGTGAATGGATGTGCCAACGAGGTAAGCCAATTTGTGGGCATACTGGCAAGGAGCAGGCACTCGGATTGTACCCTATATAAAAGTAGACATCGAAGATCCTTGATTAAAATTGTACCGAAATAGTTTTATCTAAAAATAGTCGCGCAAAGCAAGCGCCAGTGTACAAATATTATCTCATATAATGCAATGACATGAAGTAACCACCATTTGGTTTCTTTTCATACGCTGACCACAAGGAAGGCCGGTTCAGTAGAGCAGCCAATTGATCGCGAAAAGATGTAATTTTTTTATTGTAGTCATACTTTTGTTCTTTGAATGATACTTATTCTTTGCTAACAGTCTCTCTAATGACTCCCTCTCAGGCTCCCATGACAACACGCCTATTATTATAATAATGCTATATACATGCAAATTTCTGAGGCTTCATGATGCTTCGTTTTACCGGTACACCACCTCAAGGCTCACCCCCTAAATTGTCTGCCACCACCCTCGTAAATAATATGAAAACCCGTCTATGCAGCTACATTCGATGGAAAACAAGCACTGACTGCGAGTGTATGAATACTTACGGGCCAGTTATAGTACAAGTGAGTCAACTTGTACGTCAAGCGTTGCATGTGATCGGGTTTCAAACCCGTCGTATCATGAATGACGTTGTAATGCGTGGGCGTCACCGTGCCCTGGCGAACGGACTGGCTGACCAGGAAGAAATCGTACCACTCCTTACGCGTCACTTCTTTGTCAACGACCGAACCGGGCGGTGGGTTTTGCAGGTTTCCGTTCTTCATAAAGAAACGCGTGTTAACACGCTTCTTGACAACCACGAAAGCAAACTTCGGCTTTTCCTGGAAACATAATATCGATGCATGCAATTTAATACTGGATTTGCAAAGAAAAAACGAAATATATATTTAATACCGTATTTCGAAATTTACTTCAAGAACACCAGCCAAATTTATGTTAAATTTTCTCGCCAAATATTGGCTCGTTTGAGAGGCAATTATTCAAATTAATGTCAAAATACGTTTATTTGAAATGTTTATAATGCTGAATTGATATAAAAATTTGACTATTCGATCGATGACAATGTTGGTGATTTCTGAAAGATTTTCATCCTCAAAGGCAACACAGAGTAAGCTTTTAGTTACATTTTACCGGACTTTCAGGCATGCCACCAATAAAACATTTCGTTTAGACATTACCAGCGGTTCAAGACAGTCAATATTTTACTCAATGAAACCAGTACCTGGAAACCAACGGACTTGAAACATTCCATGAACTGTTTCACTTCATGTTCGAAGACGGCGGCAAGTTGGCCATCACCAACACCATCACGGTAAACGATGATACGGTCAGGTAAAGATTGGTTGATCTCGTTGTAACGACGCAAGGCGGCTGTGGGTAGAAAAAAGACATTAAAAATATGTCCCAAGACACTGCGAAGATTTACCAATGACCATCATGAAGATAACAAGCATTTGTAGGATAGGTTGATTCTGTCAAGCATGCACAATTGATCGGTACAGCGCATGACACGAAATGCAATTTGGAATTGGGACGACGCATATTAATGAGACGCATGACGTAGTCATAAGTTCACGGATCACCCATAGTCACTCGCTCTTTATCTGATATGTGTAATGTGAAGTCCAATAGATACTTTCCAAATTTGCTGGAGTGACACACGAGACAATAGCATGAAATTGAGGCAGGCAATGATATCTATTGTAATACGGCGAGTTTCATTGCTAGCCTCGTTTTCGTACTGTTGTCGTGTGCACTGAACCAAATTCGAAGAGTGACTGTAGACCTTTTTAAAAATGATGTCAAGTGAGGAAAACGTGATGTTACACGCAATTTGATTGGCTTGCGTTTTTGACAAACCAATCATCTATGGTATACCAATAACTGACGAGAAAAACGGTCTTAAAAAACGTAATGCAAACCTGTTACACAAACTTTAATGCCATCAACCAATTCTTGACCAGTGTGCTGGGAAGTGCAACGTGAATAATATCTGACAAACAACAGAAATCAACTTTAGCTTCACCCAGATATATGATATATGAAAAAATTATTAACGGTCCACACTACACGCACGGAATCGCATACGCTTGTTCACGGCTGTTTTGAACAGGTCTCAACAGCCCTGAGCTGGCCAGGTAAAACAGCACTATTATCATACCAGTTCACAACTGTTTTGAACAGGTCTGAACAGCCCTGAGCTGGCCAGATAAAACAGTGCTGTTATCATACCAGTGTTCATAGCTGTTAGCAGCACTGTTCATGTCTGTTAATAGGGCTGTTTTTCCCAACGAGTTGCACACAGTCCTGTATGCCCATACATGTTTACAAGCACTGTTCAGGACCTATTGGTTTAACACAGTGGCGTAGCGAGGTCAAATGCCGCTGGGGGCAAATGTCAAAAATGCCGCCCCCCCCCCCCAACATATATATGAATACACAACAAAACATAAACCCATACCAAAATAAAGTTGTATTTGTTTATATA
>JAOTOK010030047.1:0-11252 GCA_025770025.1 Virgularia gustaviana
ACCACAGAGATTTCCATATTGATATCACCATTTTTGGTGGTTGAAACAAAGCCTATTGAACCCAACCTGTAGGACTAGCAAAACAAATAGACTTTCAAACTACTATTAAAAACTTGGGCATATATTCTCGCAGTCTGTTGGTATTAAACTGACACTTTTACGCGCTGTAGTTAGCTGGTAACTTTGTGAACTGCTTATGAGCTTTATTGCACTCCCAGCATGATATCTAGAACTAAGCAGATATGGTAATTCACGTTAATTTTTCCAGTGCATAAAACCTATTACCATCTGGGCGAGACCACACCATTTCGAGAGGGTTTCGGAGTGTGTGATAGCAGAATACGGAACACCGGATGTTGCCTATCAACTTGTCTTGTATACTGACGGGTTATTCGGCACTGAGATTTTAAAAGCAAGTTATCCTTGCAGCATGCTGTGTCTGGTGCGTTTATAAACTTCAACCCTCGCCGAACGGTGGATCACGCTACTGTCAGTGTCAACAGTAAATGCACAGCACTCAGCAGCGCCTATACTGTTTAACACCAAGAAATAAACTGCAACACATGTTTCCACTTGCTAGCAATTACGCAAATGACAAGGCTCACTTCAATCACGATGGCCGTCACATCATCCGATATAGCGTAACACGGTAATCACGAACCAGTATACACGAACATATTCATTTGCTATGGCTTGAAAAAAGAAGCTCTAAAGTTATGTGCGCAACGCAACGGTTTATCGCTTTCTATAAAAAGATCATTTATGTCCAGCTTTAATACTGGAAGAGAGTATGGTTTCCGGTGCGCTACAATCTAGGGCCATCGAACGGTTAAACTTCAAGTATTCGTGCAGTAATAGTACGCGCTCTGTCATGGAACGCCGAGAAACGGAATCCTCGAGTGTATAAGTAACAGTTAAGGTAGGTGCTACTGTTATAGTGTGAAATATTCAACACTCTAAATCTTATAAGAAAGGCGAACAATTAAATGTATTGTTGCAATTGCAAAGCCGTATCATTCGCCAGAGATGCGCCCTATAAAGTTGTAATGCGCCAATGGAATTTGCAAATCAAAACATCGAAATTTTGTATAAAGGTTAAATATCAAACATGTTAGATAAATATACAAATCACTAAAATCAAGCGTATCTGTCGACCAACGTTAAGAAATATTTGTATAGCGTTCGGACTAAATGTCACCTACCTTGGTTGGTGTCTACCAGTCACGCAAGTAAGCCCAATCAGTTTCTGTTGTCACAACCAGTAGGCCGTATTTGAGTAAATTATGGATTTCGTAATATTTTGAGCTGTTCGTGTTTTATAAATAAATGCACGGAAATTGCGAGCTTGTAAATGTTCGTGTCGCGCTGCCTTTTTTGGGCGCGCGCTCCATATTTGGTGGCAACTCCCGCTGTCCCCTGATACTGAAGGCACGTGATACTTCCTTCTTCTGCAATTGTTGTCATATGATATATTTTGTCTGATTGAATCGACTACAACTTGCGCTTGAAAATTGCTTGTTTGGGGAAGAATTCGGTGATTTGCGAACCGCTTTGCTTAAAAACTCGTAGTAGCCATGTCTCTAGAGGATCCGTTCTTCGTGGTGAGAAGGTAAGTATTTGGATGTTTGAGAAATGTATTCATGTTGGTAGGACAATGTCGCTGTTGTATAATATATTGAATTGACCAGTGTCACGGTGTCAGTGTGAGCACACATAGTAAACTAAATCTCTCTAAATATGGTGGGATTTTTGTAATAGAACTCTTTATACCCCAATTGCTTTAACCATATGTGAGATGATTTAGCTTTTTATTACCAAATGCCAACATTTTGAACTTGTCCAATAAAATGTTTCAAAAAATGTAGGTTAAAAATGCGAACTCTGAGTCTGACTCTTCAAGTTTAATTTAGGCAGTATGAATTTGAAGAGCTTTTAGTCTGTACATTAACATTTAGTTCGCCAACAGATTTACAGCATAATTACGGCGTTGTTGATTAAAGACTGTCTAAGACTAAAGCTAGACCTCATAAAAAATAAATCTGTTTGTGAGTTTAAGCTTGTGTAGAAATGAGATAAAAAAGGTAGACTATTTAATAGTATTTATACAGTATTAGTACCGAATGGCTAATAATTTCACTGTGAATTTATTATTGTCTAAAATCAAGTAGGATCTGTCATTCTGTGATCTGTCACCTATGGGCCCAGGTGTAGTATTCTATGTTTAGAGAAAACCAATGTAAACTATGACTTAAAAAAGGCGAATTTTCCCCTCTGTGCTACTGTAAAACAACCTTTTAGTTTGTGTGTACAAATCAAAGAGAAATATTAATATTCACAATGTGAAATGTGGTCATATTCCATAAAAAATTAAGAATCATGTTTTGTGTGGGCGAGGGTTGCCAGTAAACACACATAATAAAAAATAGAATTTATAGATGAACATTTTTTTGACTACTCTGTAATTGTATTTTTTATACAAATGAAAAATGCTTTCCCTGATGCATGAATGGATGTATTTTTTATATTGCACTTTACTGGTTATTTGTTACCTAACCATTGTGGTTTTTAGCAATTTCAATTGACTGGTGAGCATTGAACATTTAGTAATACTACTTATTGGATTTATCTGAGTCCAATATGACAAAATATTATGTCAAGACTTCAGTATTGGATGAGACCGAAGGTGGAGACATAATATTTCAGTGCCATGGTGGATGACGATGAATTCAATAGGTGTTAAATTTTATTGATCAAAACAACATGGCACACTTAAACAATGTAATATACTGTATAAGAGAACATGAGCATGATTATAGTAAAACACAAGTAGACCTTGTAGAACACATGTTTACCTTCATAGAATGAAGATTTCTTGTAAAACTCTCTTCCAGCATTCATAACTTCAGCATAGGAAAACTTCAGTGTTTTGACAAGTTCTTTGCGGGAAAATCTTCAAAATGTTCACCTTCTTTTCTCCCAATGCAATATAAACAAAAGATAAATTACAGCTGACTCGGTTGCCTTAATTTTGGTATTCTTCGAGTTCTAGTTTTCAAGGGGTACAGACAGTTTTTGTGACACCAAAACATATTTACTTTCTGGCTGGTTCACAGAAAGGCAGATAATAGACAAAGCGCCCGGCTGTCCTACATTGTAAAATGTCCAACAGGCACATGACCCTATAATTTGCAGCATGTGGTTGGTTAATTTCAAGTGTGGAACAGATGGTAGATCTACCATAGTAAAAAAACATACCTGAATAACTGTCTTCTTCAAGCATTTCCCAAGCATAGCAGTTGGGGTGTAATTTTCACAAAATCCTTTAGGAATTAGGACAGTAGCGAACTCAGGGTACCATTTTTGAGGGAATTGCCCATGCATGCCCTGTTTAAAAAGAAAACTTTTCATATCAGCCATAGTTGACCATCACTATCTCAGAGTACCCAATAATTAGCAGAGCCAGCTAGTGGGAATTCCTTTACATTTGTGTTTCATTGTCCAGGTACTGCACGAATGTCATGTGATGTAATTGTTGTGAGAAAAACTGTTATAGTATTATACACAGGCAGCAGTGAAAATAATCTGTGCAGCATTGTTTAATTACAGTGACTTTTTTATTTAACAGTGAAGTTGAGAAATCCATGAACAATGTGAGACAGCTCAAAGGCAAATGGGATTCATTGTTAAATGATCCATCACTTGTTGGTCGTGAGGAATATAACCTGACAACCAGTGAATTACGGAACAGTATTCGAAGTATTGAATGGGATTTGGAAGATCTTGATGAAACCATACAGATTGTAGAAGGGAACCAGAGGAAGTTTAATCTGAGCTCAAGTGAGATTGAAAGCAGAAAACAATTTGTGAAACAAACAAAACAAAGTTTGAATGAAATAAAAGTATCAGTTAATAGTCCAAGTGTCCAAACTAAAATACAAGCATCTAATAGACAGGTATGTATCATTTGTTGTAATATTTACTCACCCAGTGTTACTAGGTACAACTATATGGTGTATTGCGATTTGAAATCATTTATGATAATAGTATAATTGTACATTAAATCAATACATTAAATATATGTTTTTATAGTCCATCATCTGTTTTCATTTAGGCATTAGTTGGATCAAATCGACCACTGAAGAATAAATATAGTAGACTAGACAATGAAATAGAAAGATCAAATCAAGAGTTTATTGATGACCAACAACAGCAGCAACAGGTATTAGTTAAAATTGATCTAGGGAGTTATATTTGTCTTGAACATGACAATATGTCAAAGAAAATCAACTTAACAACGGAAATTGATTGGGGCCATGGGCATACTGCCACAAAATACTTTGTTAGACATCTTTTTAAGTCAATATAATGACATATGATTTTCAACTGTTTATTATTAATATAAGTATATTATTTAATCTAAGTTACTACAAAGTAGTCAGCATTTTTTATGTGGTCTGATTCAAAGGAAATTTTCCTTTTTAGATGATTATGGACACTCAGGATGACCAAATACAAATGGTTGGGCAAAGTGTCGGAGTTTTGAAAACGATGAGCCGAAGAATAGGTGATGAACTGGAAGAACAGAACTTGTAAGTTCAACTTGCTTAAGTTGATCAAAAATGATAAAACAATAATTGTTTTTGCTACCTTTATTTTCTTTTGGCTTGTCTAATATGCATACCATGCAAGGAAGCAGTGAACCATGTTAATGGTGATAATGATAAATGACAATTATACAAATGGTTAACATAATGGTATTTTGCTTATTTGTTACTTTCCTTAAACATTTCAGACTGTTGGATGATATTGGTCATGAAGTTGAGATGACAGATTCCCGATTACAGCAGACTTTACTAAAGATTGAAAAAGTTCTAAGACTTTCTGATGGTAACTAACCTATAGTTTACTCACATTTGACCTTTACATGGTTTTTCTAAGGTCCCTAGGTATTCAGGGTGGACCCAATTCCTTCTGGTAATATAATTGTCAAATATCGCAAAAATCACACTTTAAATAGTAATTCTGGGTATAAAATACATACTGTATTGAAGTAATATGTCCTATGGTATAATTAGACATGCCTAAGTCAACATCCCTGGCTGATTGGGTAAAAACGTTTCAAAGAACGTTTTGACTTTGAGAAAGTTTATTGTATATGTTTTTATTGTAGAACTAGCTAATTTTTATACTGACAATTTTGTTTATTTTTCTTATAGACAAAAAGCAAACATATGTACTATTAGGTTTGATTGTCATACTGGTAATTGTCGTTGTCTTATTTATTGCTTTATAACAGCAAGGAAAATACCCATCATGGTATTGGATAAATGATAGTATAAAACTAAAAATACATATTGTATTAAAATTAATTTTTTAGTTTTAGCTTAGATTTAATTCTAAAGTACATTATCGTGCAGAGGAATAGAGTATATAAATATGTAAATATAATGTGTAATATAATATAACTTCCAGACAACAATTTTATAAAATAAAGAATAAAGAAAACTCGGAAAATCATCTTTTTGCGAACTCAAGATTTGAATAAATATCACCGTACTTTGTGTCAAAATTCTTGTTAGTATTTTATAAGTCAAATCTTGCGTTTGTAAGAAGATGATTTTCGGAGTTTTCTTTATTCTTTATAATAGAACTGTATGTTTTCTAGTCTATACGTATATACGTATTGTGCTGAATAAAATAAGGAGTGCCATCAAATTCCCGGTGTTAATGCACAAAGTTCCACAAAGCTCTCGAATTTTCCTTAAAAAAATTTCGGCCCGCAAGTCTGAGGAAAGTTTTGAGGAACTTTTTTGAGAAAGTTTTCTTGAGGAAGTCCAGTTTTTTTATATCAAAAGTGGAAACAAATAGTGAGCTGAGAAACATTTCACTGAATTGAATTCGTTACTCTTCGTGACTTCCATCGTCTGTACAGACCTGTGAACATGATAGATTTTTGGCTCAAGTTTGTTCCTCTGAAAAAGAGTCCCGCATGGACAAAAAATACCAGTATATCTAGCTACCATGCACGTGTACCTGCAAGAGATTTATAAGATTTTACAGGTAATGATAAACGAGATTGTGGTAATTTGTGTATTACACCGTTAAATATTATAGAATATTACGAAGGACTCCGTTCTATAATATAGGCGTCTAGAGCCTGTTTTCAAGTGATTCTGTTGTCCAATCATAGACTTATTGTATAGAAATCTATAAACGATCCAACAACTATTTCACAACTAAAATTAAACTGCCTTATTACTGTAGTAGTAAAGTTTCGTAAAAGTAATTGTAAACATCATTGTGTACACCCATTCATAGAAAACTATGTGCTTTGCGTGGCAATAGCGAAAAGGTGTAAACTGCCAAAAGTGTGAATAATAGCTGACGTTTTGAGCGAAAGCCCTTCATCAAAGTGAATGAAGACCGAAATAACATGCTTAGCTCCCAAAATAACCACCACCTCATTTTGGTCTTCATTCGCTCTGTTGAAACGCTTTCGCTCGAAACGTCAGCTATTATTAACACTTTTGGCAATTTACCACCTTTTCGCGTTTGGTTTGTAATATATACAAGAACCAGCTCTGAACAGCTTTTCAGATTGCCTATCAACTAGGAAATAACATATGGTAACAATTGAGTTCACAACAATCAGGTAATTGAGTCGACATACTGGTAACGCAACTCTGATTTAGGGGTTTTTAATGCAACGTGGGAAATTACTATTCATGACCCAACATTTTGACACCCCTGCCTAGTGTCTTCATTGGGGGTGAACTGTAATGATTTTTCCTTTTATACTGCCAATATACATGGTTAGCTGGCTGTATAAAAGGAACTTCGTTACCACAGACTGCAGTTCACCTCTGATGAAGACTAGATAAGAGTGTCGAAACGATCTTCTTTGATCATATCTTGCACAGATGTGCTTTCTGTTGGGCCATAGTTGATTACATTGTTGACAAAAACATATTATTTCTCAACAACATAACTCTTAACTTTAGCGAGCTGTCTGGATTGTCCGCATGTTTTCATTTCCCATTTCACCAAAGAGGGGAGGTCTGCTTTAGGGCAAGCAAAATCTTCAAGGAAAATCCTAACTGAAGCAAACATGATCCTAAACAGGATCTTATAGGATCCTATAGTACCCTTTAGGATCTTGTATAAGATCCTACAAGACCTTACATACTAGGATCCTACAGGATGTTGTGGGGCCCTACAAGATCCCGCCTAAGTTTTCTACCATGGATGTTACACTGATAAATTACAGTAGTTTGTGGGTTTTATCAATAAAAAATACTCATATTGAGGACAAAAAATATCTTCTCTAATGCCAGGCGACCTTACTCTTTCCCAGTGCCCATCGGCATGCTACGATTTTGTGAAAGTGAAAGGGTCATATCCGAGAAGCTGCTAGGCATATTACTACGCGAAATTCAGTGATATGCTCAGTTTACGAGTTGGGGCTATTTTAATCGGGGTTAATTTGTGGCTGGCGGGGGTATAACACGGCGACGGAGCCCAGAGCGACCGCACGAAAAGGCCTAGGTCTAGGCTGGGTATGAGCTTAGTAGACGGTAATGACGTATGGAATTTTTAATGAGGCGGCATCCATTTGGTCCCTGGATGTATAGGTGTCACTACTTACACACATCCGCTTTTATGCGAGTATCAGGTCACGTATGATATATTTATGGGGAAAACGATACGGTGCATACATTAAAGGCCCTGTTCACCAAATACAAAGACCGATCATTATTACGGAAACACCGATCAGTCATCCGGACTTACCTAGTTGCTCACGATTAAAAATACGAGATTGTTATTTGTGCCAACATTTCAAAAGTTAATTCGGATTATATTCCATATATGGTTACTGTATCAAATAGCAAAGGAGGGGCAAAACGATTGGGACGGAACAATAGACGCCATGCACGCCTATTTGTTGTTTTCCTGTATTTTATGGCGTCACAGAACAAGCATGTGTGTGGTCTTAGGGTAGAGAGCAACTGTGCGACCGCTGATTCACCAGTCACTAAATTGACCAAACGTATTGATGACCATTTAGTTTTGAGTCGGTTTTCCTCGGAATGGAAATCATGCGGGATGTAAACCGCAAAAAAATCCCTGTATAACTTAGTGTAAATAAAATGTAACGCAACGGCGTTGAAAATGAAGGGAGAAAATTTCACGAATCTTTTATCTAAACTTATCAGAACAAGAAACTCCTCCAAAAATGAAATAATTAGATAAATCCCTCGAAGGTAGCCTTGTCAGAGAAGCGTTAGTGGGTGGAATTTCTCATAATGTTGGTTAGTCGGCCTAATTTTCTGTTTAGGTAGTTCAGTTTCTGCATCACCAAATAAGCCAGTACAATTAATATCCAGTTTCAGGCGACACAGGGCGGGACAGTCCTTTGGGCTTTACATCACTACAACCCTCCTTCTTGGAATCATTTTCCAGCAGACAATTTAATGAAATGATAACATTCTTGTGAATTCAAGATTTTAGTTAGAAACAAGATATAGATATAGGTCATATTTTTTTGAAATAAAGTCGAAATATCACCTATATCTATATCTTGTTTCTAACTCAAATCGTGAGTTCACAAGAATGTTATTTGGAGTTATTTTTTGCTGTCCTCCTTCTCGGGCTCTACAATAAATATGGGCTATTACCATTGCGGCTTCTCTATGTTCATTACCCTGTATAAACAATAGATTTCCAAGGAGCTGAATAGCGATTTTTTCAACGTTTGGAAATTTGGTTGTTGATCAATATTGCCTCAAATTAAGATTTGGTATTTTTAATTTGAATTTCTTACAATACATTCTGGTGCCCATGCATGAATTTCACAGCTTTTTGAGCAATTTCTCAAAGGTTAAAAAAACACTATTCGTTGGATAGCGCTATTCACCCTTCGTACAACCGACCCCAGGTGTCTACCAGATGTTCGTGTATGTTTGTCTATATTTTTTTTAAATGTTATTTTTCGAAAAGTGGTAGACACACTCACTCAAGTCCTTCAGATCGAAGGGTTAAAGTTAGGAATAGACATGGTTATAGGACTAGACATGGGTCCTGAACATCAACAAAAGGAGATAAACCGCGTCGGGCCGGACAAGTTGTATCTGCCTCGTCCCCAGTCGCTTTAATTTGAAACCGCGCGCGCGGTTTCATGCAACACAAAAAACTGCGAATATCCCTATATGCTCCCAGGGGTCCCTCGTAAGAGCCTGCGGAGGAGGCAGAAGTTGTATCGCCTTTGCCAATCAAAGCATTATACTTGGATTTTTGACCTTGGTGCTGTTGAAGTCTGAGGTTAATTTTTAGAGTATAATGGTTGGCTCTGAATTAGCTTTGAAGACTAAAAGTAAGAGATCTAAGGACTCCGATTGCATGATAAATATTTCAACTGTTAAGTTATACTTTTATCCTGCAGTTTACGTTTAATCGAAATGCTAGCCTACAGTGGCACTGTTAACAAGCTAAACGGAACCAAGACCACGTCCGAATTTCCTGTTAATTATTCATTCCGAACTGTTTGCCAGATAGTTTTCACCTGAAAGGTCTCGTTGTCATGGCTTGTGTATGAATATCGAGCAGGATAAGGTTCGAGATACGTAAGGAAAGTACGCCGAAAACATATAGAAGCAAAGTAAATCTGAGAACCACATAAGAATGAATTGAATTTGCGACTTCCCTCAGCAACATGATACTAATAGTTACCTGATGACAACTTTATTCAATAAATCAAGTTTGCGTGGGTGAGAAATTTATCGTTTCCCACTTATCATTAAGCGTTCTAATTGGCGGCAGGTATTACCTACGCTCATCTGATTGGTCCAAACTAGTTGTTCAAAGCTTCTAAATTAATCGCGAAGAAAAATATTGATATTTTCTAATTTCTGACGTTAACAGACATCGAGTTGGTAAGCTACACTATATGAACACGCACCTCTTTTGATACAGCTACTTCAACAACGGAATCAGACTTCATTTGGACTGCAATTCGTCGACAGTTGTGCGGCCAAAAATATAAGAAAAAAAACTATATACATGAAGAAAGACATGGAGCAATTTGATGACTTTGATTTAGAGAGGAACGAATCATTTGCCCGTGAATCGTGTGATGGAATTTTTAGTACGAGTACTCCCCGTAACACACGGAGTGTATCGTATTTAGATATAACACATTCACAGGGCCGAGATGGACTGTCGCCATCAGCCGTAGGCCTGGAAAGAATGCGTAGTCTTAGTCAAAGTATCACGGACTTAAATATTTTGAGGGAGAAGCAAATGGGACGGCGACATGAAGTGAGTATCCTGTTTGAGGACAATTTTCTCAACGAACATACAAGAAAATTACAAGAAGCGCGGCAAAAAATCAAAGCATTGGAAGCAAAGTATTGCAACCCAAAGCGTCGACGTTCGCACTTGAATCCATCAACAGAGTTGGATTTAGAGAGGCAAAGGTTAACTTTAGACGTAAGCTCTCATGGAGGATTCGCTTCATCGATCACAAAAGAAAACCAATCTAAAATACACAGAGAAGACAATAACAATTCCGTTGCTAAGTCTGATGAGGCTGGATTAGCACCGAAGCAAGAGATCACGCTGGAAGACAGCAATAATAAAGATGAGTCAGACAGCGGTATCTTGGCGGATAGAACATCTGCGGTCAATGACGTGACGCAAGCCGCCAGAAGGCCAATAACTTGGACGTTTAATGATGGTATCGTAAACGTTTACAAGTCAGGTTTATCTCATGACTGGCATAACAGAGCGAACAGCATTTTGGTAGAGGGAGAAATCAGTACCACTGGCCGTCGAGGTATGCATATTATATGACTGAACATATTCGGGAATAGTTCCGTGACCTGGGATGGAGTATGTCTAATTACCCCGACCTTAAAAAGGTCCCAGTGCCGTAATTATGTATTCAACAAAAGCCATGACCAGCAGACAATTTATTAATGAAATAAAGAATAAACGGAAAACTCCAAAAACTCAAAGTCAAGATTTTAGTTATGAATAACAAGAAATGTCAACACAAATACGCTTGAAATTTTATGTTGTTTTTTTTAATTTCTTGCTATTTATAACTCAAATCTCGAGTTTTCAAGGGTGATTTTCGGAGATTCTTTATTGTATTGCAATAAATTATATTATTGTTTACCTTTTCATAATTACTTTTAGCCAAAACTAAAGTCATTAATTTCAGGACTGAGCCTACACGACAAGTCATCTACATC
>JAOTOK010030058.1:0-11248 GCA_025770025.1 Virgularia gustaviana
TGTCAAAGGCTTTCTTTAGGTCTATGAATACTACTAGATTATACAATTTTTTGTCCATGTTCACATACCAATCATTTTATCGCACTAGAAAAACCTTAGAATCATGGCACACAGCCCTAGATCCGCAGGCGGAGAATAATTCTGAACCTCTCCCTGAACAATACTCAATCTTACTTTGTAAATAATAATATTTGTATTACGCTCAGTTTAGTTTTCTCAATTTATGTCATTGTATTATATATCACCACAGTCATTTGATGTATTCAATATTCATAGGTGTTATATTTCATTTCTCTTCTCCTGTTGAAGGCTGCAGTCTGGCAGCCGAAAGCTCGAATTTAATAAATATTCTGGTCAGAGAACGTGCATTTTTCTTATTCAATATGTTTAATCCTGGCCGCGCGTCTTCCATTTTTTCAGGATTACTATATTCGTGCACTATTTTCTCGCATGCACTAGTGTTATTAGTCGGTGACTAAGGAGTTGTCTCGGAGTACAGAGCAATTAAGGTATACGCTTGTCAATCGGGGTAAATTCGGAGTTTGGAAACGGAGTGCAAAGCTTACCTTAGGTGTGGAGAAGTGACTAGATGTAAGTTCGAACTACTCTACGATATTATTGTTATTTGAATATTATTATCGTTTTTAATTGTAGCTTTATTTTAATTATTGTAATATCTTGTATAGCTTTTACCGCTGATTTTGTACATAATGGGATGATAATAAACATTGAATATTATCTTCGTACACTATTGCGGGTAAACTGAGCGAGCTCCAATATTCACCACCACGTGGCCGTAGTATTGGGAACGCGACAGTAAAAGATCTAGTTTCTTCTCCACAGCTAAGATAAGCTGTATCGTTTCTAAATATCATAATGCAAGCGAGTGACAAGAAAGAGACGATACCGCATGGAGAACTAGCACAAGCAGGTCCGTCGAAGCGAGAACAAGGAGTAAGGACACAATCTCAATCAAAGGGCCTTAGAAGGTGATACCGAACCTTAATGCCCCGGAGGGGCATTGAGGTTCGGTATCACTAACCGTTCGGTATCACTAACCGTTCGGTATCACTAAATGCCGAACTTCTGAACTATCACTAACCTAAATGCCGAACTTTTGAAAACTTCGAACCTAAATGCCCGAAATGTTCCTTCGGTATCACTAACCTAAATGCCGAACTTCTGAACTATCACTAACCTAAATGCCGAACTTTTGAAAACTTCGAACTTAAATGCCCGAAATGTTCCTTCGAGGAAAAGCTCGAAACCGGCTCGTGTCTATCTCGTCACTCAAGTCGCCGTAGTAGATCAAGCGCCGGGTCAACACGCTCCAGCAGCGAAGCTAGAATGGACGCGCTTGCCGAGGCAGCCATAGTACTAGAATGCGCAAAATTCGATAAAATCATCGCGGAAAAAGAGCACGAGCGCAAAACGCGAGATTTAGAAATTATCAGACAGCGAGAACAGGAACTTGCACAACACGATAGAGACATGGCGATCATCTCTGCGGACAAAAAAGTTCCTTTGGCAGACGCGACACTTAGAGCCATAGAACAGCTATTGCATGAGGAAGAAAGAAACGCCGACAGCCAAAAAGAACCTGCAGTCCCCAGAGCCAGGAGTGACGATAGGACGTCCAACTGGGTCCTGTCATAACAGGCGTCGGCAGATAATGCCGAAGTGGAAAACCATCAACGTCCAATAGGGTTACCCGCTAATCCAATTCAACAATCTCACCCACTCGACACGCGAGCAAGAGTGGCATCCGATAATGACCCTGCCGCCCCGGCCCACGGTATTTTCTCCGGAACTGAACTGATTAACGCAATGACTTTCGCAAATCAACAAATCGTAGCGGGGCTAGCTAGGCAGAACCTATCAAAGTGCCAACCCGACATTTTCTTTGGTGATCCTACACTCTTCCACCCCTGGAAGACGGCGTTCGAAGCAATTATCTCAGACGTCAATGTGGCGCACTCTCAAGTGATAAACTATCTTTATTTTATTTTATTTTTTTATTTAAAAATATTTATACACGGTAGCCTATTCAACTTTACAATTGTTTTTCAAAGGGCCGTGTTGAAAACTATTAGAGAAATAACTACAATAAATATTAACAAACTCTATAATATAATATATACTAAACCTAGCTACTTATCCCCAATTCTGCGTGCTTTATGGTTTCGGTCTCATATTGCTATTCAGTAGTTTTCTACATTCACATAAGTACAGGCGTTCAAATTACCAATCTTCCTGTTTGTGAATCTAGTTGCATTTAATACACCAACGTATTCGATTCCGTGCAACCGAAATTTAAAAAGGTTTGTTTTTCAATTTTGTACAATTTTATTCACGTTATCTTCTAGCGTATGTTTTCAACGAGTATGATCCGTATTTGGAATGACAATGTCGTACATTAATATTGTATCTATATATACAAGGCCACAATCGCAGCATATTGTTTTGTTTTTTGGATCTCAAATTGTCGTTTGCTTTTATGTGTTTAACGTACTTTGCAACGTCGTTATTTATTTCTACATGTCCAGTTAAACAGTACTAAAAGATATGATGTAGTTCACTATTCTTTAACTTTTGCCCTGATTTTGTAGACAACAAAAAAGCGTGTTTACATAATGTGGTACAGCCAGACGAAGGTTGGAAGCAGACAGACGATGAGACATTTCAGTTGGGTGGACACGCGACACATAGATAAATACATTTTTCTTAAGAGCATGCCATGTGAGTTCCTTATAATATACTTTATGATGAAAAGTTTCCCAAGTGCAGACCGCATATTACATAAACGGCAATGTGGTACACTTATTGCAACGAACCAGCGTACGACATACAACGGCGCTCAATCCTCGATGAAAATATAGTCCTGAGACTACAAAAACAAATATGCTAGGCACATACCGACCGTCTGCGAAACATATCAAGTAACATTGACCTAGAAGCTGTTTTGAAATCTGTCCGCTTTCTTTGTTTTAATATCTCGGCAAGCTATCTTCGATAAGCGACTCCGCACCCCACCACCCTGACATGAATTTTCATTACCCCCAAGAATCTAGGGGGTCACGTGAGCAGCTTGAACCAGGGTCTTTGTCGTAGCGGGAGCCTTAGCGCGAGCCTTAGCGGGAGTGGAGATAATAAGACCCTGGGTACGAGGTTGTGCTGTTGGTTGTACTATACACCGCAATTATTGCGATTCAAGTTCTGAGCTCGTCTGCTCGAATCAGCAAGCACATTGTGAACACCGGGTACATGCCGGGCACGTAACATGGTATTATGTTGAAGGCATACCAGTACAAGCTGTCGGACAAATCCCATAAGAGTGGTATCGCGAGCTGTAGATTTGTTGATGATGTCAACTAGCGCAGCATTAAAATTATCAGTGAAGAATATTATGCGCTTGTTGGACATCTGGTTGCCCCATAACCGGACACTCAAAACAATTGGAAAGAATTCTAACAAGGCAATGTTCTTATTTTTCCAATGATCTGGCCATGACCCATAGCACCATTGATCACCGAAAACGGCACCGTATCCGAAACTAATCGCTGCGTCGGTAAGGGTGTCAGACGACAGCCATTCCTCATCGAGGAAAAAGGAACGACCGTTAAACGACTGGAGAAAATTTAGCCAAATTCGTAGGTCGTCCTTCACGGATGTAGTTTAACGGATGTAAAAATGACCATGTCTGACGCCGCAAGTTAGGTCAATAAGACGACGAAGAAAGGCGCGACCGGGAACAACGACACAACATGCAAAATTTAAGACGCCAATTAGAGACTGCAATTCCTGCAAACGAACCTTCCTACGCCGCAAAAAAGTATCTATTATGTTGGTGCATTTTTCCAGTTTATCAGGTGGAAGCCTAGCTTCCATGTTTACAGTGTCAAGCTCTATACCGGCGAAAGACAGCTGAGTAAAGGGTCCAACGGTTTTCTCAGGTGCCATGGGGACACCAATATATGCGCAGATAGCAAGGAAAGTTTGCAAGTGCTCGGAGCACAAGTCGTGGGAAGGAGCTGCAATGAAAAAATCGTCTAATATATGTGTCATGTGCTGGACATTTAAATGATGCTGAGCGATCCACTGTAGACCAGTGCTAAAAACCTCAAATGTTTTGCAGGAGCTGGAACAACCCATTGGCATGCAGTGGTCAAAATAAAACTTGCCCTGCCACATCATGCCAAGACCACACTATTTGGTCAAAGACACAACATCATCTAAACGGGCGTAGGACACATGAGAAAACTCTGGTGCGATGTCATCATTTACCGAGTCACCCGATGGGTAAGATAAATGATGTATCAAACGGAATTCTCCAGGATTCTTTTTAGGGACAACCCCTAATGGCGAAATACAAAATGGGGAAAAAGGAGGGTTATCAAATGGTCCAGCTATGCGGTTAGCCTCCACTTCCTTGTTCAATTTTGCATCAACAAGCTCAGGGTGTTGAGTGGCAGACAATATGTTTGGAGAAACAAAATCTAACAATGGACCAACAAAATTAATTCGAAATCCATGTGTAAAACCATGGATTAAAAAAGTTGCAGCTTCTTCCGAATAATCAGCCAAATACCAAGTCAGTCTACTGACCAGAATAGGTGTTGCCAGGTTTGGGAGGTTGGGCCTTGGAGCTAGCACGGGGGGTGGTATGTTGGGGACGAAAATTAGACTTCCCATTACTAGCAGGGTGTGTAGGTCCACACGTGAAACACACATGCTTAAATTTGCCAGACCACCATGGTACTTGCGACGGTACCCCAAGAGAACAAACCTCGACTGTGTGGCACCTAACTTAGGGTTTGGGGCACGAGGGGTACCCTGGCTACCCCTATGCTGGACCCGGAGCCACAACTCCCAATGGGTATTGTCCCATGGCATGCTTGCAGCATGGTTTTACCGAAGGTAGCGAAAATTACTGTCGTAGTAGAGCCAATTACCACCCCGGGTGGCCAAGTCTCGAACCACCTCACCATATTTCATTAAGCCAGCCGTTTCGTTAGGGTATTTACTTGCATAGACCGCGACAACTACTTGGAAAGCAGAAGTCCACATATCAATATTCTTGATGGACTTTGCTTTCTGTGTTGGTTCCAAGCACAGCATAGGGTTGGAGCCCTGGCTAGAGCTAAGAGCGATACGGTATTTCGTATCCCCGAGATCCTGTTGCAATAAGGAGCCAAACTCAATATACTCATTTGCCCAGATTTTAGGCGGCACTCTGGCATCCATTGGGATACTGATGGACTGAAAATTATTATTACCATGGAATGGCTGTGCTTGGACAACAGGGAGAATATGCTCACCTGTAACCTGGTGCAAGGCAGATGCCACTGACCCCTGTACAGAGGCATCGACCTGGACAGCAGGCTGTGGCTGCATCGGTGCATCCGGTGGAGCAGCAGAAGAGTTGGCTGCTGTAGCTGGATCGGGTCTAATGCTATTGCCCAAGGCATCCAGGATTGCCTTTGTAACAACGGCACAAATCCGTTGGTAGTCTGCCGGAGCTATGGAAGAGGGCATCGAGGCCACGTTTGAAGGGCCAGCTGGTGGCATGGCTCCCAGTGGTTCCACTGGACCAGTGGCCATTGTGGCTGTGGCAGGACCCATAGATGGTACAACAGGAGCTTGAGTTGTAGGCATTGTAGCTGAGCCACGACCCATAGGGTGCACAACAGGAGCTTGAGTAGGCGGAGAAGCCATAGGTTGTGCACTGGGCACCGAAGGTGAGGCAACACCCGAGAAAGTTGAGAGCCCATTAGGATTAGTTCCCTGAGATGGAACTGCCGGAAGCGGGTTGTCCTGGGCCGGGTTGGCTTTCGGTTCGGCATGACTTGATAAGATAAAATTGGAACCCTGTCCCAGCAGTGAGTATGTGCTTGCCACAGAATTATGTATCAGACTGTGGCATATCCCATGGATATACAGTTATACAGAATTGACCAGCACAACAAAATATGTAGTTGATCATAACAACCAAACAAAACAAACAAGGCCAGCATTGATTGTACGGTTCTAAAGAGACCATTTGCACAATAATAGGTTGAGTGCTTGAGATAGTGGCATGTATAATATACAATACCACGATGTGTGCTCTCCTCTAACTGACCCAAAAAACAAAGGTTCATATTCAGAAGTAAAATGGGGCAAACAGTGGTTGCAGCTAGCCTACAAAGAGGCCATCATTACAATGTTCACTGCGCGGTTGTGTTGCTGCACAAAAATGCAATACCACAATGTTGGCTGTCCCCTACCATCATCCATAGTCTATCAGTATGGCAGAAATAATATAGTAATATTTAAGTATTAACAGAAGCCAACAAATGGCAAACGTGGCATGTAGCCTAAACGACAACCGGCTCGTGGATGGCATTGAAATATCAACAAGCCATGCCGAGACCAACAAAAATGTATAGTTCAGACTTCAGATTGCCGAAAGCATTTTAACGGCCTTAATTATAGCTCCACGATAACTACGATAAAGCAAGTATTTGACCATGGCTATTCAAATGTACGCCGTCCGGTAACAGAGAACAACATGTCGGATCTGGCGACAGCATGTTTTTATGCTGCCAAAGAAAAGCATACGGAAGCGGCTTCAACACGACAGATAAATATTGCCGCAAAATGTCAGCCTGGACGTTAAAAGCCACGTCAAAAGCCTGCTGGTGGCGTAGTTTACGGTTTAACACTTCACAAACCGCTACTATACGAAAGCCAAATTGGCGCCAAACGAGCTGAACGAAGTCTCCGATACGAGAACCGACTGTCTCAGGCCTGATCTGAGATAGGTCGTTTGTTCCTATCTCGAGCAGAAGAATGTCCGGCCGGTGACGCTCGATCACCCCAAGGTCATAGTGGTAATGCTTATCTACCGTCCGACCGCCGTAAATTTGAGCAGTTCGTTCAAGCTCAAACGACAAAGACGTACACGACGGCAAATCGCCTAAGATGTCAGTATGCAGGCGGCGGACAAAACTATGGTCCAAAATCAACACACGGGGTAAATCACCGGACATATTATTATATTGAATAAATAATAAAACGAACAGGTGTAACCTACCTAAAAGGTATTCGGTTATACTGGTTCAACTTTGAACAGCGTGGATATAAATAACTTGTACGAACTCAGCGAGCTTGGAGCTGAATAACGGTTTCTTATAAACGTACGCGTGATATTAACGAACTACTAATCACGTGAGTAATGTCACGTGGTCTAAAATAAGATAAATGCGCGGGAAAAGCAATAAATAGTTTATTGTCAGGCCAATAATTCTTTATCTTTTGACAAAATCGCAAAGTTTCAACTATTTCAACGAGCATTGATCATTGCTACCAGGATGCATAAAACGACACGTGTGACCAAAAGGTATAATTAGTCAGTCACAGTCTTTGTGAAGATTTTATTTCAAGAATTGCGTGCAGACGCAGTTGGTTGGGATAGTGAACATGACGGTAGGAAACAAGCCATTGGCTCAGATGGGTTAAAGACCTTGAAAATGTTGGGATAATTTCTGTACCAAGATGTGTGATATGGGAATGGGACAGACAAGGCAAAATGTTCTTTGCATGCATGGGTTTTCTGATGCCAGTATGAAAGCATACTGTGCAGTTGTGTATTTTGATTGTGAAGAGAACGGTGAGTATTATGTTGAGCTATTAACCTCCAAAACTAGAGTAGCACCAATGAAGGCCCAAACTATTCATAGGTTAGGGTTAATGTCTGCAAAAATTTTAGCTAAATGAATGGATTCAATCAAAACATCATTGGAATTTTACGTGGAATTCCCTGAAACTAGGTATTGGCTTGACAGCAAGGAAACTTTATGCTGGATTAATAACCATGGTGAATAGAAACAATTTGTTCGCCATCGGGTTAACGAAATTTTAAATCGAAGCAGCAAAGAGGAGTTGGGACATTGTCCGGGCGTGGAAAACCCTGTGCGAACTTGAGCTCTCGGGGGGGGGTAGTAAAATAGGAGACATGGTAGGAACGGCCAAAGTGGCTGTTTGGTCCAAAGGCAGGTTGGCCACAGATGGTGAAAGTTGAAGGAACGGAAGAACGTTTTCTGGAAATTAAAAGGAATAGTGTTATACCGGTACAAGAAGTTCTGATGAAAAGAATATAGAATAAAGTGGTTGATGTTCAGGCATATAGTAAGCTAAGTAAATTGTTGAGTGTTACCGCATTTGTGTCGAGATTTATAAGTAATTTGAGGGAAAAGATGTTAGACAGAGAACTTCGCAAGGATGAATGCTAGTAGATGAGATTAAGAAAGCAGAACATTTACTGGTCAAGCCTCATGCTTGCTTAAAGTTAAGAGGTGATTACGAACAGTTGGTCAGACTAGGATTTATAGAAAAGGAAGGCATTTTGAGGTGTAAGGGTAGACTGAGTATTGCAGGTTTAGAAATAGAGGCTCGGGAACCAGTTATCCTTCCAAAAAAGCATTGGTTCACAGAGTTGATTATTATGAGTTTTCATCAGAAAGTGCACCATTGTGGTCTTAGGACTACTCTAGCTGAGATTAGATGTCGGTTTTGGTTACCTAGAGGGCGACAGGTACTTAAGAAGGTCATAGGAAGGAGCTTAGTGTGTAGAAAACACCTGGATAAATCTTATGGAACACTGACTGCAGGACAGTTACCAGAGTTCAGGGTGACACATTCACCACCCTTTTCCAAAATAGGTGTTGACTTTGTTTGTCCATTGTTGGCTAAGGAGCAAACTGAGATGGTGAAAGTGTACTTTACAATTTTCACATCCTGTGTTGCGAGACCAGTGCACTTAGATCTGATGCGAAATTTGAGTATGTCAAGTTGAAAAATGGCTTGAGGAGGTTCACTTCCAAGAGAGGTACTGCCACTCTGATTGTGTCAGATAATCGGAAAACGGTTAAGGCTGCCGAAAAAGTATTGCGAAGGTTACTTGGAGATGTGAAGGTGAAGGCTTACCTGAGTGGTAATTATGTCAAATGGAGGTTTAACGTAGAAAGATCTCCATGGTGTTGAGGATTCTCCGAAAGGTTGGTTGGGATGGTAAAAGGTTGCCTGAAGAAAGTTCTTGGCCATGCTAAAATGTCACATGACGAATTGCTGACAACTTTAGTAGAAGTGGAAGGTACGTTAAACAATAGGCCAATGACATACCTGTATCTTGAGGTGGAAGCTGCAGAGGTGCTGACACCATCTCACTTAATGAATGGGAGAAGGCTCACTACGCTACCAGATGAGGCATCAGGTGGTCGCGAAAGGGATGGTGGAGAGATTACGAGAATGTTTAGGTACCTCGGACATTTAAATGTTAGAGCACTTTTGGCAAAGGTGGTAGAAGCTATACTTGGCAAGTCAGAGGGAGTTACATAGAGGCAAAAGATTAGGATGTGGTGCAGAGGTTAAATTGGCAGATGTGTTCTTGGTATTTGATGAAAATAAGAAAAGAGGGTTTCGGAAATTGGGACGGATTAAAGGTTAATAGTAGGAAAACATGACGTCGTGAGACGGGCGACTGTGAAGGTGATGACAAAGGGTAAACCTGTGTTCATAAAACGACCAAGTGCAGAAACTGTATGCAGTAGAGTTGAGTGTGACTGAAGGAAAGAGCGAGGATATGAAAAGGTGAAGTGGCTAGAATTGTGAAGCAAGTAGAACAGCCAAGTGGTATGGAGAAAATGAACAGCAGTAGAGCCAAAAGAGCGGCAGCTCAGTCTTAATGCAAAATGGAAAATTAAGCAAAAGTATGTTTGAACCTTACAGCTTCATAGTTGGGGTATGTCAGATATTGCATGAATTAACATTGAATAATAAAATGCTTTGTTACAAAAATGTAAAAATTCAATTTAGCAATTTAGTTTTCCTGTAAGATTTTTTTCTGTTGAAGGTAAACAATGATTTGGAAGCGAAGTCGAAGATCCCACAACAAAAAATACATAAATTAACCACTGAAAGTTAAACATATTCAATGTGCTGGTATTACACAGCGCACATATCTGAACTGATTACAAAGCAAAACATGTTCAATAAACATTTTACGAGGAAATATGTACACGTTTGTTTGCTTGCAGTTTATTTTCATTATGCACTAAAACATGTATAAAAAATTGCTACACGATGACATATTATGATATTCTTGAAATTATTTTAAACTAATTTTCACGAGACCTTGCAAAATAATGCAACTCACAAATTTTCATGTTTTAACATTTTCGAATATAATGGTAACTATTGGTGAACATTATTCTTAATCCAATTTGAAATGTTATTGTCGTCATTCGATGCGCTGTTGTTTCACTTTTTATTTGTATTCGATATATTGTAAATGCGATCTTGATAATGTCAAATTATTAATTGTTCACGCGACTGAATGCACAATTTCTAGTATCTTATAATATTGTTTGAAATAATACATATTATAAGCAGACAATGACACCACTTACTAAACGAGATATATGGTGCATTATTCGTTTCAAAATATATAATTATTTGTTTGCAATTAGTTTTGATTGCTTACAAACATAAACCATACATCATTTGCATTAATTAGCACAGCTGACCATGACTGTTAAAACGGCTACCGTTTGCGGTTTGTAGTAAACGCTTTCCTATATTGTTGCACATGTGTAATCTGTGGACAAAATCCATCTGGACTGTTTATGATAAAGCTGAATCCTTATCTACCAGTACACGTACTTGATGCTGATAATCTTGGATAAGCATCTTCCTGAGTATTGGGTAATAAATCAAACAACCTTTGAGAAAATTGTCACACAACAGACGCTAGCGCGATGATCCTTTAGTCTCCTACTTTGAGCAAGCTGCACAATAACGCCATTTTCTGAGGAATAGTGTTACGAAAATACTTTAACATTTTCCTTTCCAAAACGAACTGCTGGTATCTAATGGTAATTGCACTGAGTGGAGTGCAATTTGGTATATTTCACTTAAATTCTAGATGATAAGGTTTATGTTCAGATGTTGACTAATTAGCATAATGATAGAGCTGATGTTAGAGCAATGTAGAATGAAGGTTGTTTGCCCTGTAGAGGTGTTATCCTGTAGGATACTAAGTCTGCTTGGTATTTATCGCACTACTGTTGGCCAAACAGACAAATACTTATTGATATTTGCAAAAAATTTTACATGATAAGGTTTATGTTCAAATGTTCACTGATTAGCATAATGATGGAGTTTGTCTTTGAGAAACACAAGATTCTGTAATACACTTGTTGTTGGCTCT
>JAOTOK010030069.1:0-11247 GCA_025770025.1 Virgularia gustaviana
AATGCAAGCTATATATTCCACACATTATGACCACATGTTAAATCGTCCCGGTGTATCGTTCTGCGTGTGTCATGGTATCGCATGCATGATACTCTATGCGAGCCCTCTATAGCCCTCGGCGTAAATGCAGTTTTGTATGACATTTTGTCTTCAAAGTAAGATGAGAACTGAATACGTGGAAACAACATTGGTTTCAGAATCATTTCCTAACAGCAATGAGCAATTATAGTAAAACTTATATAGCGCCAATATTTGTGGCTGTCCAAAGTCCTCAAAAATGAAATACATCAGAAATTTTCGATAAAAAGCGTCTTTATGCCCAAAGTACTCCATAATATAGCCGATCTTTGTCCTTCTAGATCCCATCATTCGGGGTTTTTTTTCATGCTTTGCGTGATTGAGATAAAAAATAATATAAACTAATATAATAGTAGCTAAGATAGCTTGTGAAAACGAACAGAATAGAAAGATGTGGCAATTGCAACTTCGTCGTCTAAGTATCGATCGTCAAATGGAGAAAGAGTGCTTCAAGTGGTTCTTGGGCATGGAATATTTGTTGAAATATCTTATATTTCTGCAATCGTATTACTTGCTTTGATTTCGTTTTTCTTCTCATTTTTTTCGAGTAGAAAAACTAAATCAAGAAGTTCATCAAGAACTTTTATAAGTCATAGATCATGCTTGGCGAGTGTCTCCTCACTTAATTATTAAGAATTCCTTGCTCCGACACTAGTAACTTTTTCGACTGTATTCCATTCCTTGTATTGCAGGGGTAACAATGCGGGAGCGACGGATAAGGGTAGTTTCATATATTGGCCTCTCGTGATTCGTAAAGTTAAGAAAATCATATTTCGTGAATTCTTATGAAAACATGTTCCGTTAATTTGAAGTTATAACTGTTTAGATAATAATTTACCAATTTTTTGCTTCCATTTATGATTCCTAGCCTGGTCGACAATGCGGTTAAAATAGTGTAAAATTTGACACTTGAATGGTATTTTTGCAAGCATAGGAATCACAGAAATGCTGAGGAATTCTTAAAAAGAAAAAATTATCTTATTGTGTTCATGATTCATGAAATATACGGAAGACGTTCATGTTCTCATCGCATCTTCTTCTCTTTCTTTCATTTGACAATGGACGGGTTCAAAGTTCAAAGTGTTAATGTGTTGGATCACAATAAGTCTAACAAAGAGTATTGTTTTGGAGACGAGGCTTAAAAACCACAGTATATAATAATAATAATATATCACATTCCAAAGACATATAACCTTTTGAATTTCTTTGAACATGAAGTGGCTCAAGGTTTTTTGCACATTTTCTATATTTTTAGATAAGAAAGACAAGATGTCTTTCATGTTAAAGTTTATATTTTTTTTAATGTACTTAAACAGCTAAACCTCTCGGTTCGCAACACGCAATTGATATAGAATCGAAAACAGTGGCGGATTAAGGGAGGGGGGGTAACGGGGCTGTAGCCAGGGGCCCGCAGGTTTTTCCCTTCCAGGGGTGGGGGCGCAGTCACCAAATTTAGAAAAAATAATGTTGAACTGTGTACTGATTTAATTTAGCTTGAAGAACGCCTATTTTTATGAACTAAAACTTCTTGATCCTGTCAAATTATCAAACTGCAGAAAGTTATCATGTATTGCAAGTCAAGAGGTTTAGTATACTGCTGTAACATATATTTCGCCTTAATGAGAACCACTACAAGATGATTTTAAAGAGATTTTTACAACTAAAACTCTCAGTTTACAATATACACGATAAATAGTACTTTCACAATATCGCCTTTGTTTAGAAAGCGAAAAAAACGGCTACTATAATGTTTGATCAATATTTATGTCACAATTATTGATTATAACGAACCTCCAGTGCAACCTCGTTCCCAATCCCTTTGCCCGGCGCTCGTTTCTCCAGTGCTGGCTAATTTGACCGTTTATAACCAATAATAATAAGAGGGCATGGGTGTGGTCGTGACAAGGGGTCGTAAATCGGGGGCTCATTCTAGAATGTTGTTGTAGGAGTGGGGTTGTGATTGACTGCACTGAAATGTTGTCGTGGACACAAAGCTTGCCCACGTATATATAATATGTTGCCCACGTTTAGTCATATGAGAGAAACATTGTTGTATGCGATGTTGCCACAATGTTGATCATTTTAGTCATAGCATTGTTGTGGACACTACCTGCATTCCATTGATATACCGCTTGTACCTCGTAATGTAAACGCCAGTGGAGTGTAGTATTACGTAGGGGATTGCGCAAATTATAACACGGTCGCTGCATCATGCTTGGCGGCGCAGTATCAAGCCGTATGTGCAGGATTTCGTATCTTGTTACATGCAGACTTGTTGAGAAAACGCAACAAGTTGCTGCCATGTTGGTAATTTGTTGCCAGAGGATCTTTACTCCCAAGCAACCAAGGTGTGGCAACTTTGTGGATATCAAATTGTTAGCAACTTGATATCTTAATTGCTCTAAGATTCCAGATTGTTTATACAGATAACTTGTAACAAGTTGCACGGTGAACAACTTTTTTTAAATTACCAACAAGATAACTTGACTGCAATCGACTTTCGCAACAGGTGATGGAGGAAATTGAAAGGATCAGGGAGATTGTTCCTTTAGCACTCCGAGATTCATTGAACGTTAAGAACTCTGCAACGATCTAGTATAACTGGATACATCCATAAAGGAAGAACAGTTTAGCTAGGATTAACACTGACTTATCCATGCAGTATCCAGTATAATCCAGTCAGGAGACTCACAATTAATTAAGCTAGAAGTGATGGACTTATACACCCACTATAACCATGAACGCTGTTTCTCATTATAATCTAGACGACATAGTGGCAACATGCACACGTACTCAAGCTATATAGTGCAGAACTGGCGCTAGAATCACAATCAAAACAACATATATTATTTACTGCATGTCTGGACCCCCTTGGTGCTCAGACCATACAGACCCGTTGCGCCTTGTACAACCTGTAAGCATTAGGAAGAGGCCACTTGTGAGGAATTCTCAGCCGTGCAGTTAAAGGGGCAAAGGCAGGAAAGACTTGACTAGCCTTTCATTGGCTGTTCAAAGGAAACCATATATATTATTATTCTGGTATGTTTGGAGGGAATATCGCTCATTGAGCTGTAGTTGGTTGATATTAGGATTAGAATGTAATTGAACTTTATTTATAGTTGTGCGATGCTCGACACTTGAGTTAAGGGCTTGAAGTGGTCGTAACGAATTCAGTTTTTTTTGTTTATATATAACGGGTTCTTTTGACAAACTAATAACACTTCTGAGTTTGTTGGCGTACTCATAGTTTAACCTGAAGTAGTAGTGGAAGCTAGACAGAAAGATTATTTTACGGAACAACGTTTTTCCCCGAACGAGATGGTCGCTAGCAAGAAGCACAACCTTTCGCAAAACGATGCCACAAGCAACAACAACAACAACTGCGGTCATTCCTTGCTATCGTTCATGAAACTAGCATCAAACAAAGTGAAGACTGCTTTGGAGAAGCCGAACAGCTTCAAGCGCAACATCAACCATCGTAGGTTTCTCCAGAAACAATTCAAAGCCTTGGTGAAGAGTCCTGCTTCGGAAAAAGCGCCTCTTCGAAAACATCTGCACACGAGTAAGGAACATTTAATAAAAGAAGATATCGATATCGGGCAGAAATATCGTCATTCTTGCAGACACCACCCTTATCCAAGACCAAACTCGCTTCACTTTGGCCTACAGTACTACTCAACGAGGACAGTGGACATGCCACAAGCGCGGCTTAGCGGGTCGTTTTCAAGGTCGGGTCGCGGCAACTGCGCCCGAAGGCCACGCGAGGGCATGCCGTGCGAAGGCGATGTTCCAATGCAAACACTTATCCCGGAGATTGCCCTAGACGAAACAGAAGACGAGAGCTTCCTTACTGGAGAAGAACTGACAGAAGCAATCGA
Source organism: Virgularia gustaviana (assembly GCA_025770025.1). Lineage (NCBI taxonomy): Eukaryota > Metazoa > Cnidaria > Anthozoa > Scleralcyonacea > Virgulariidae > Virgularia > Virgularia gustaviana. The sequence continues at coordinate 3,957 of JAOTOK010030069.1, forward strand.
AATGAAAGACCTTTTCATTCCAGAGACAGATCTGACGCAATATTTGAACATTAAAGACAGTTTGGAGCTTTTAGCTCTAAATAAAACAAACCCAGAGTTTGATCGCTTAATATGCAACGAATTCATGCAATATAAAAGAAGATAGCTGTAAATTTAGATCTTTGAATGCATTTCGACGACCTGTATAAATGCAAAACGTATAGAATGCCAAAACTGAGTAGCAAGAAATAACCGTACCACAGAATACTAGTCTCTTGCATCGATTATCATACCTATAATAACCAATAACTTTCCAATTACCTAAAGTGGCTAAGTGGTCTGCATGCAGGTGTTATTGCGCTAAACATGTCAGTTTTCTAAACCACTTGGTTAAACTTAAACTGAACAAGCATATCTTCATGATTTCAACACTGGATGATCTCACATCAAGCTAGAGAATGTCCAAATAAAAGTAAAAAATAAAAGTAGAGACCGTAGCGAGGGACATGATGAGCACATTTCAAATTAGTATGTTTTCTAGATGTTAACAATCAACCAATATATACGATATTATATATTATGATGCTCACATAGCTAAACCACCAGTTTTACAAAATTTGAGTGTAAGCCCATGCATATAGTTGCAGCTATATAGAGGAAATGATGATACTATATCGGGAAAAAGCCATTTAGTTAAAATAGGGCTACCGATTTTTATGCCAGAATTAATTAGGTACCAAAGCTGTAGCTTTGCAGCGAACATATATAGATGCAACAGGCGTTCGCAAAGGATACTCCAGATAAAAGTCGGCTCAATTTGATCTAGGTATACATTTCTATCCAACATGCGATTCCAGCTATCGACTAAATTTTGATTTAGGCGTTAGGAGAAGGACGAAATAAAACACGACAATGCGTGAGAAAGAACGTTTTAGAACTAGCAAAAAATAAAGTTTGGTTGGATAATGTTTTGAAATAAAGAAAATATGGTCTTACAAGAACACAAATGTTGTAAACATTTCTATTGCGTGGAGGAATTGCGTATACCACATCTCGGACAATGTATGACAAAATCCGCGAATTTTATAGCCATATATATATATCGTCCGCAGTTTAAACTAACATTACTCAACCTAACTATGCAATTTTACTTATTCTGAGACGCTCTTTCCATCCTGCAATGTTTATAATTCACTTATCCTTGATTAGTTCAAAATTGTCTATGGCTGGAATTGCCTACACGTACTTATTGGAAGATGTTGAAGTATTCACAAAAAATATAAGTTGTTTCGATAATATTTTTCTCCTGTAGGCACTTGAACAACCCTTTTACCCAAAATGATAGAAAAACACATGTTTAACTTTTACCATGTACAATCTAATTGCTTTGTATATTAATTTCGCTTTTGTAAAATATTGTATCAATAATAAAAGATTTCATTTGCAACTTAAGTTGCTTGTTTGCGGTTGTTTTGTGTGAAGGCGGGGCACCACGCTCTTGAAAGGTCACATTGCAGACGAATTGTGCCGTAGACAAGGAAATTAATAATAATAATAATATTAACTTGGCACTATGCTTGGTACACATTTTTACGAAATGAGTGTCGCTTCTATATCACTAGAAATGCAAAAACAACCGAAAATGCCAAAAACAGATTATGGCAATTCGGCTTTTAGCTATGTTTTTAAATTTACACACCAAATAGTGCTTTTCACTGACGAGCTTTAGTTTGATATGTAGAGCAGTATTCAGTATTTCTGCCCAAAAATCAGATAAACTTAAATACACTAACTTTAATTTCCCCCGCACCCACAAAGCAATTGCCCTTCTAGTCCTTCTCGCTCGCGCTGCTGTGCATAATGGCTGTCTTGCTTGTACGACGCGTGATAATCAGTTGTCACTATAAACATGTACGTTATAAACTTTTGAAACCTTGGTTACCTTATGAACGCTACGCGGAAGATTTGCAAACTGTACTAGATCGATATTAATTCAAGGCAGATCTGTAGACAGTTTTGGCCTAGCACTGCATGGGACGCCGGCATTTTCGAATTACTGCCCGAACAAAACCTGACAGTCAGACAGTTGATGAAATAGCACTTTCACCGCGACAGGTCCCGACAAAATCTCAAGGCGTATTATATTATACTCCAATGAATGCCAACATATATTGCTTTTGTGTTTGTTTCACTTCAAATGTCAGTTACTCAGTATAAGACAGGCGTGGAGACCTTCAATAACTTTGGGAATAATTTATGTTCAATTATTGTCAAATATGGACAATAATTTATTTTTCACACGCCATCTTAAAAAAATATTTCCGTTGACTAAATAGAGGCTTCTAGTGGTATGACGTATACCTTCGAGAATAGACAGTCAAAGGAATTAATCATTACTGAGTTATTGTTTCCCACACTCATGCAACATATTTGCTGGTCGCTCAATCGCTTCTAGCAAAATTGTGCTTTTACTTTTAATATTTCCAACCAGAGTCCCTGTAGAGACCAGTACTGAGTGCAGTGAGAATCATGCATGTATCTCTCTAGCCATCACCATCCTCTATTGATCTGTGTTGTACTATACTACTACATATAGGTACACTAGATGGCTCTGTTAGTTCTAGCTAAACTGTTATTCCTAGAAGTCTAGTGAGGACCATTCTTCATTGGTGTTTCTTATGAGGTGGTTATAGTAAACGGTCGCATCTGATTGGCTAACGAAGAGGTGATTATTGCACAATAATCACCTCATGCGTGCACATGACATGACCATATATGGTGGGCTGTCACTTCTGATGACCAATCCAAGATGGCGGACACTTCTTGTCAAAATGGCTATAAAAATCTACGTTTTGAAAGCCTTTCTGTCGCTAAAACACAACGAAGTCTACGAGACATCAGACATTGACCGATAGAACTGTATACTGAAGGTATGAAATGTATTTTTACGTCCATGAGTGGTGTGATTTGATTGAAGAAAACGAGGCATATTTACCAGCAAACCAAGACTAAGTTCCTTTTCGCAGGCAAATTATGCAAGCCGCACTGTGTTTATTTGCCGTGTTAACTAAGCAATACACTGGATAGTTGACTTAGGCTCGGTGAATATCCGGATAAATAATCACCTCGACTTCGTGAGTTCGTCTCGGTGACTGACAACGACTTAGTACACTTTTTATAATTGGTCTATTATTTATAATTATACGAGTTGTCGAATTGTTTTAGCATCAATTACCACAAACAATTATTCTTTACCGTACAAGACCTTACCAACATATTAGATATTATTTAAACTTTCAAAAATTCATAATGTTTTACCTTCTTTGCTTGCAGAAATCTTCCCATACGTGTTGTACTTGTAGGAGTCCGTTTTAATACAGTCATGTCGTATACAATCGCTCACACAAAATGGCATTGCATGCAGAATACTTTCCTTCACTTCAGGGTTACCAGCTAATTCAGTTTACTGTTTGAAAACCTCCGAATGAAGTAATTGATTTCAATTTTCTATCATTCCGAGGCAATGTTTTATGTTTTCCTTTGTACTCGTACAGTGGTAGCGGCAGCCATTTTGTTTATGACCGTTTTCCACAGCTGGAGGTTTGCGTCCGACGGAAATGTGTTCTGGCTTTTGATTGGTCAAAATCAAATATAAGAACGATTCTCATAGATAGTATACCAGCCAATCAGAATACTGCAATCATGATATCCTGATACAACTTGCCTCTTCTCAACGTGCAACTTGCCTCGCAACATTGACCCCAAGTGATGATGTTCAACCGACAAAATCCTGCATAAACAATGCAAGGTGTTGTACATTAGTGATTTTTTTACCTCCTAACATGTGTTGCGAGAAAAGTTGCATGAACATATGTTAGTGCTGCGTAAACAGGTAAATTATAGGCCAAATGCCGCTTTGTCAAAAAACTCGCTAAGGGGGGATATGCTTGCTCAGAAAACCACGAAAGTGACACAAATAAATAATGCTTTACCAAATTCAGCTGTGCCATCCAAAACGTTTAGTTCAAGATCTGCACTGAACCTGCGTTGATATTTCTAAAGGTTGATTCACAATATCAATATCGTAGCAAGCTTCTTTAACTTTTTCACGAAAGGGGCGTATTCTACGTGGGTTGGTGTAGCAATGAAAGAATCGCAGTGTGAGAAAATTCATTAGTAATTTGTAAGAGAAGAGAGGCAAATCTCACTAAGACGTTGAGTTAACAAAAGAGATATATGCTTTGTAAATTAGCTATAATACTTGTCATTTAATGCCTGATAAGTATGGCTTAAGAGTTGTTTGAGAGTATTGTTGAAATTGTTGAAAGACGTTTCTGTATACTGCACTGTCCATTTCCCAACTGTAATTACACGAGAATTGACTTAGTATTCTCACTCTTAAGCCACACGCGATTTTACTTGAAACGGAGAAGTACATCCCTACTATGCAAGCGTATTCTAAATTTGATATTCTATATTATTCCATATTTTTTGTGTTCCATTGTTTCAAGAGCAAAAAGAGCCGGTTTTATGAAGGCTACGACTGTGCTACGACTGTGCCGTGGAAATGGGCCAACCGACCGACCGAAAAAAGTCCTCCAAAATCATGCATACTTATTCCATCGTGTAGTTCCTTCAAGAGTTCAGTTTGACGAATCAAGTTGCAATTTTGGAACATAAGCATCTGTACCATTCATGGTACCATTTCCCATGATCCAGTTTGGCCGTTGTGCTGCCGTTATGCCTGTTCAGCGGTATCTTACGCAGTGTAGGGACCCTTGAAAGAAAGATTTGCGAAGTACTTGTGACTGCAAACTAGACAACTGTCATAATAGAAAAATTCACACGTTTCAGATAATATTTGTTCACTGGATTTTTTCAGTGACCAATACATGCAAGAACTATTTTGCAGATTTTTTTATTGTAATAAGTTGCTATAAATTAATATATGTTCTTATCTTTGCATACTTTATTCTAACATGAGACCATTTCAGCTGATTTTATCGGAAGGAATTTTGGCAAAGAAAAGATTGTTAAAGTATATTTTTGTGATCAGAAATCTATAGCTCCATTTCCAAGCTACTGCAACGTCTTATCTTCACCTGTTTATTCATATCAAATGTCTTTTATTACTTATATTGTAATGTTATAAGTCAAAAAGCCAAAGGTCTTTTTGCTAACAAAAGTTACCTTTTTTAAGGCATCTGACTTTCAAAATTTTATGAGTTATAATACTCCGATGGAAAAAGCGCAAAAATATTTTTAAGCCATCATGAAAATATCACATTACTTTACTTTTCATAAAACAGACTCCTTAGCGATTCTCAGTACAATTTGTTAATAGCACTCCTAAGTTGTGTCTCTTATTGTTGGTGATATACTTGATCGTGCTTGAACGATATAATATATTCAGACGCAGCTTGACTGAAGTAGTCTTGTTTGACACTACAGTATTATTATACGAATATTTGAGAATTTATTTTGGAGGACCTTATTTAAAAAAAAACGAGCCCTCCCACAACCACGACACGGCTAGCCTTAATGTTCACAGCCGCGATGTTTTTAACGATTTTTCCAACAATATTCTAGCGCGGGTTTGCCAGAGATGGGATTTGAACCACCGCCGTAGGCAGTGTTCATATAATCACTTGCACAGGCCTTGTTGCATGATATGGAAGGCACTCACGATCACGCCACCTTGTTGAGAGGCATGATTAAGTGATGACGTGAATAATACGACCACATGCTCTAGTCTGATTGGCTGTCAGGGTGCGTGAATGGCCACTTCTGTCACGTGATGATGTTGTGCCCCAGGTGTGAGTTCTTTGATAGGAAGGACCATCCTTGAACCTTCATTGGTCTAGTGTTATACAACAACTTGCTGGATAGCTTTATCAATTCTAGCTAAACTGTCTGTCCCTTTTTGGTGGTCTAGTGTTATACTACTCTGGTTATGCTGGATAGCTGCACCAGTTCTAACTAAACTTTTCTCTCTAGTCCCTAGATGCCCAGGAAGGAGCATCCTTCATTGGTCTTGTGTTACTGTATGAACAACTTGTTATACTCTATCAGTTCCAACTAAACTGTTCCCCCCTAGAGGTGCAGTGGATGAAGACCATCCCTCAGTGATCTAGTGTTATACTACAATTGATTATATTGAATAGTTTTAGCAGTTCTAGCTGAATTGGTCTCCATAGATCTCAGTCAGTTGCTGTAGTTTTGTGTTATTTAGGACTTTATCACAAAACATGCATGGTCTGCCTTTCGAGATTATGGTTGTTGCATTACATTCTGGAAGGTTTTACTGTTAATTTGCATGTTTTTGGATTTAATCATTTACATTTACATCCTCCGTGATCGTTGAGTATATGGTTTGCGTAGTTGGGTTGCCCCGGCCCATTTACCTGACGCTTATGTAGTTATTCTTGTACATTTCGATCCATGCAACCCTTATGGTGGAACAGCTACTCGATCTTTCCATCTCATAAATCCAGATTTGCATCAAGCTTGCGCTAAATATGGAGTTATGAATCTAATTTAATACCTACGCTATTTCAGCTGCAGCGCGCTATAAACCTGCAAAAACAGCAAGAATTTCCTCAAACAATAACTGTTTTCAGACAAACAATATTTTTAAGTTCGGTCCTTCAGTGTAATCAATGTAGGAGACTGCTGCTACATAAGGACTCGTTTGATTAAGTGCTGTCGTCGTCACTATTTCTTGCACATTCCATCATTAAGTTTGCAAAATACGACATACAACTACTCTTGGACCAAAACCACAATTGTTCGACAGCAATATACTTAACCTTTTGTGATAAAGAATAATATTTTACGACAAGAAATAAGTTCGGGTTTCAGCTGGTTTAAATGTTTGTGCAAATTGAAAAACCATTTGTATATATTGTACACAAAACATGATATGACATTGTTGAAGCACAACAATACTTTTCGGCCACTTAACAAAATATCTATATTGCACGACAGCTTATTTAAACTATACAAGTTATTTAATATTATTGTGAAATCAGGAATGCAAGTCTTGTGACGCACTAATTTTACTAATTATCTGCAGTAATATCCAAGCAGAAAATGTTGCTATGAATCGTGCAACAGATTTACAAACTTATGCAGTCGACGGTTTTGCCTCTGGTGGGTGAAAAACAGCATTTCCAAGCAAAGGCCAGGAAGGACCCAAATGAGTAAAATAATTGTTTTTAACTCGAAAAAATGAAAACAACAACAACAACAACAATAATAATAATAATAATAATAATAATAATAATAATAATAATAATAATAATAATAATAA
>JAOTOK010030080.1:0-22642 GCA_025770025.1 Virgularia gustaviana
TATATATCGTGTATGTATGTTTATTTATACAAAGATGTATACTTATAAATAAAGTGGAAATATAAGAGATCTGGTGTATAGTTCTTTTCTCCTCAAACACAGATACCCAGCACAGAGACATTGTAAAAATACTGCAACTATACATATATAAAACGATATACACTGCAAAACAAAACTCTCAAATCCCATTGCACTTCAACCTAAAACAAATAATATGGGCTTTAAGAGTAAACAGAACCTAAGATAAAAGTACCAGTTTTAGTCATTTCCTATTTCTTTGACTGTCAAGAAAAGCTAAATTACTCGTAAGGTATACACATTTATCTTTTCTTTGTCCCAACATAAACATAGATTAAAACTTCAATTTAATTACAGCCTGTCACGTTTGACGAATGAAATGAATAACTACTCTTCAAATAATTTGTACACATGGAGTGTGAATGTTTTGGACATTTTATTAAGTCACTATACAGGTTTTGTACAAATAAAGGTAGCGCATTCAAAGGCGCCATCTAAAACAACGTCGGTTTATACGACTTGCATACAGTCTTGCTATCGCACCATCTTTGGCTACTGGTCTGCACCCACTCACTAATAATTGCGCGAAAATTATTTTGGTGATAAGCACCGCTATAGGCGTATGTTTTCAAGCACTAGAACTAGAACAACCATTATTCACACTTCACCACCTCTTGTGATAATCCAGAAAAAATCACTTCTATAAATATTTGGTAAATTTAGTCATATCATTGCAAACTAACATCGTTTGAGCTAGAAAGATTAAATATTAACATCGTAGAGCAGAATGAGGGGGGAGTCAAAACAAAATATCTTTTGATTTACGCCCAACTACCACGACATACGGCTTAATTAGAAATTTGAAAGATAATCTGGATTTAGCCAAAACCCACGTGAAGAAAACATAATCACACAATAGAAAAAACCTAGATAATCCAAAAAATATAATCGAACTAAAACACATGTCTTCAAATGTAGAAGACGATAACTGAAAAGTAAAGTCAATCAAAATGTCTACCGAAAAAGTTCATAATATAAAACATTACAGCTAATCCTTCGGTTCATTATGAGGAAATCCTAAGAATAAGGCTGAGCATAAATACGTGCGTGAAGCTAGTTTTTCGTTGGCGACATGAAGATATAAACATACATACATAAACAATAACAAGTATGATGATCGCACCTGTACAACACAATAACCACGAGAAAATATTCTTTCATGTTTTGATTTAACGTCAGCCACGCAACGGCACATTAATGTGTTTTCACAAATCGTTTCGTTTGGTTGCTTGTATCTGAGTAAGGGCTATCTTTATCAGACGATATAACGTTATATACATACAAACATGTCATCTATTCTTTGCATATATATTTTATGATATATTAGGTAGAAATTTAGGTAGGGAAGTTAAATTTAATAGGAATGCCGGATTAGGTTTCGTTGAATCCATAGTTTTTTTTAGCAGAAGGAAAATTTGGAGCTAGTATCGTATTTCGTTCAGCAAAAGCCGTTCCTGTTCTAATAGATTTATATAGTTTGTCTTGTCATAAGAACCTATCTTGTTCAGTATATAAACAAAAAGCAACATTCAAAGAAACGCCCATTATTATTAGGCAGAGACAGGGTGGAGAGTACACAAACCTTGTGTTATGCCTAACTGAGTTAAACGTTTTTATCTACACGGATTTCCTTTGATAAGTCTCGCTATGTGAATATTTGGGTGGAATTGAAAGACAAGGTTTCAATCAGATTGTCATGTACACAAATTTTATCCTGCTCCAATTATTTGATAAAATATCTACACAGTTAAAACATACATCGTTGTTTCATGGACACAACGAGAAAAACATCGAAAAATAAACATTGTCATTGACGATAATTTTAAGGACATGGAACTCCACAGGGGATGGATAAAACATTATTGTCAGTTTTGAAAGCATTACAGAATTGTGGCTTTCATTTGTAGCCCCCACGTACGTTCTGGCACATGCGCATTGCGAAATTCAATCAGTCCGTTGTACTAGTTCGCGGTTATACAAACTAATGTTCATATATAGATTTGGTCACTGACACGCAATTATGATATTATGATTTGTTTGTTATGTTAGCTGCAGTCTGCATGCAGGCTGTAAAGAACTTTTCCGCTACAATCATTAATTGTAAAATTGACAACCAAATGAAAATTACTTTTTAGTTGCCTTCCAATGTGGTTACTAATTAAAGAACTGATAAGCCTCCCAAAATGAAAAGAAAAGGTGAGATTTTTATCAAAAATAATTTAAAAATGGTTTTTCAACAAAACAGAGTAATCTAGCACGCAAAACAACCTAAATTAAATTTCACTTTTCTGTTCTTTCGTTTTTCTGCTCAAAACGTTTTTCGAATTCACCTGCTGTATACAGAAGTCCCGCTGCGAGAACGTCAAACAATGATTAGACAAGCTATAGAGGAGCCGTTAATTTGCGTTAAGATAATACGGGATAGAGGGAGACGAAAGTTTCCTCGCGTTGAATATTGATGGTTCGACTTGTATGTTATAAGTAATTCATGAACCAAAACATATGTTATTCATCACTGGTTTTGCAACAGTAGAATTCAAAACACAATTGATGCAGATTTCTATTTGCCAGCCGTAAGGTTCACAGGTTTGATTACAATGAAGACCTCACATGAATACTAATTATGCGTATGTAAGCGATCGCCGTTGTATATTTATATGCACATATACGCCGTTTGTTTGAAAGATAAATGCGCCCCTTTCACAACAGCTGGCGTGCTCTCAGCAATCACTTTGTCGACCTCTGACAGGCCAATATATCGTTTAAGAGGCGCAGAGCTCGCAAGACTCCAAAATAATCAAATCATAAAATAAAGTGTACACCATGGGAGACAGCTTCGCCGCACTTGGCAGTTCAATTGAAAATTTTAATATTGCGACGAAAATTACCATTAAGGCCATATGTTTAATCCTCGAATCCATTAATGTGAGTCCCACAAAAGGCAGCTAGCAGCATTGGCGAGAAATTACCCAAACAATTTCATGAAATTTGTGCCTCTTAGTGAATATCTTCAGTTTCGCCGATCCTATAAGATGAGGCAAATCGATCCGTCGAAAACAAAGATCTAAATTTCAGAAATTTAAATCGCATGGCTAGCTAATGTCTCAGGCCATAAATCAGACATATGGTCAACAACGAAAGCTAAACAAAAGTGGCATTCAAGTTTGCTCGAAACAAACACAAACCATTGAAAGTCTTGAAAGCAGAAGGCAAATTGTGGTTGATGTTTTGTTCTCGGATGTACGAAACACTCTGGGGATAGAACATGCGCCGTTACTTATTACATGCATGAGCAGAAAAAAGAATTGCAGCGTCACTTTAAAAAGATTTTTGTTTCTTAAGCTTAAAATTAAATACGTAAATTTTCACCTTTAACCGTATTTTGTACAAATCCATGACTGAAGTTAGTACATGCAGTTGTCATTCAGCTATCAAAAATAAACATAGACTTCCACAATTAGGTATTATGCTGTAATTATTCAAGAACTGTATAGGCAAAAGTAAATCACATACTGTTTTCATGAAGTCACAGCTTTACTTTCTACGTAAATCTATAATATAATACAGAACTTAAGAATCTTCTTGCCATATTTGCCGGTTGTATATTTTGTCTATACTGCATATATTTAGTTATAGGTTGATTTTGTTGCACTCCTCCATATATGCGAAGAGAAGTTTACATATAAATATATATATGATTTAGTAGCACAGGTACTCATAAACAATATTTTTGTCAAAAATTAGGAGATCGGTGCGCGTGATAAGGCTCAAAATTGTTTTCCAAATTAATCTCAGTGTGCTATAAGCGCTTAACGTAGAATTCCTTAGATCAGTGTATGTCATGATAAAAGTGAAGCAATTCAAACGTTTTTCAGCTCTATATGCTGCGTCCTTTCTGTACATTTGAAGTAATATCCCATAGTCATTATGGCCCACACTTGTTTGCTGCTTGTCCCAATATCAGGCGCGTGTTGAGTGCCAACGATAAGCGGTCTTGCTAAATCTTAACAACACCCAGTCATGCAACTCCTACAGTCAATCGGGCATATCTGGCGCGATCTGGAAAATCGTATCACTCGTGGCCGAAAGATAGCCTACCCGGCAAACTAATGTGCTTATCTCGAGGGTTTACAAGGAAGGCTTAACCGAATAATGCTCATATTGTTTCTTGTCTTGTCGTCACTCAGATAGCTTTATATGCCGAGCACGTTTTATCAGTTTTTAAGAGTTTGATTTAGGGCGTCGGCGAATATGTGAGCAGCCATATAGACCACGCAAAACAGAAAATACTTTATTCAACGATCTACAAGCTAGGGCTTTCTTCAATTGACATTGACCCTATCTGTTTCACGGAGAAGAAACAAATGGATTTTCCTCTTGTTGTACATTATTATAATGTATGTAATAACAAGTATAAGCGGTCGCCCCTAATTTGACTGCAGAACTGAAATATATAGACTTCGTTCGTAATGGTACGCCCTGCAGCAATCGGATGTTAGTTACGTCTGAAAAACGTCGCACAATTTGACATTTTTATCAATAATAAAAAATTTATAACGTATAAAGTACCCTGTAAAGACAGATTACCATAAGCTTTTTTGAATGCGGTATTTGTAGTTATATAAGAGCTCTTATATGCGATGTATATTGAAATATGAACTGCAATATGCATGGCTTAGTGACACAAACATACAAGTACGTTGTTTTCGTCGCATGCGCACTTTTTATATAGCGCCAAATTAATTAACCTCATATCCCATAGACCTAAAATGCACGACAAGCCAAATATACACATGTCGTGATTCTACAACCTCTGCAGGATTAGTTCGGTGGTGAGTAACAATTCCAGAAAGTACCTCATGTCATTGTCAGTGAGGTATAATCAAGCCAGATGTAGCTAAGTTAAAAAGACATATAATTATATTTTTATTGATATGTTCAGAACATCAGCTAGGATGAATATAATGACGATGCTTTTAGGCCAACTAATGATTTTTCGTAGTGTAAACACTTTATAAGAAACAAAAAAACACTATTAATACTAAAATGACAGAATGGCTATTCGAGAATATTCACTATTATAAAATGACTGTATATATTATGACGTATAATACATAGCTACTAAGAAACGGAGCGAGTTTTTCAAACGCACATGGCGCTAAAAGTCAGGTTACTCGTTGTTTTATTTCAAACCAATAAATTTTTTTTGTTTCATAATCAACTGGTACATAGTGAATTGGTCTTTCAATGTGAAATGGTCAACAGATATGGAAGTAGCTAGAATTTGATTCTCATTTTTCACTAGCCTATAGGGTTACCCTAAGCCGCTATATTTAATTTTGTTTTCTTATTAACCCTTCTTTATAATGTCCAAGGGATTTTTGTGCTGCTACATTGCTGCTACATTGCTTATGCGTTGCATGCTTACCCAACCATCAATCTTCAATAAATATTTTATTCAGTAATTAAGCAAGCGGTCAAGCCGTGTTCATAGACCTAGATCACAACAGTCAACGCGAATCTCCAACACTTACTTATATTATTCATTGATATTACTCGTTTATAATAAACCACAGGCTGGAGGTCAGTCGAGTATTTCTATTTTATGAGCAGCTGAGAGTGAACAACCTGTCATTTTTTATACATTTCAAAGCTACAGTATAGCAGTGGTTGGACATCACGAACACCCATTAATTTGCTACCAAGTTGTTTTCATATGCAAGCCGTTGCTCAACCGCTGAACAACATTACAAAACGGCGGAGTATATCTCATGCCAGAGTATCTCCAACTGACCAGGGAAATCTGGACTGTTTTGCTGGTCCATTCCCCGCGGTTATAATCACGTGTAGTATTTTACGATCATCTACTACAGTCCAAAATGGCTGCTATTATTCCTTTATGTGCATTTAGATAAAGTCTCTTAGCCGCCCCGATTTTTTACAGTCTGCAATAAAAAAGAATCTTTGCTTCTGAAGGAAGATAAATAACTAATCAAAGGCAGTCATTTTTGGAATAAATTTATAAGTGTATAATATAGAGTTTCGTGTTGTTTTTGGTATTCCACCCAGAATATTTTTTTGCAATTTATTGCATAGAATCACATTTTAAAGTTACAAGACATCATATCATGTTCAGATAGTAAATTTGCATTATCATATAAATTATGGGCATGCAAATTCAGGAAAAATATGCACATTATTGATATATATCTGGCAATGAAAAAGGCGAATTCAGTATGATATAAATGTACTAGAGAGAATTGTGCCAATACATTATAATGATTATTATACAATGAATATACTTAATCATTTCCAAAATATGTTTATACCTGTTGCCATGGCAACAATGACGTTTCAAGATGGTCACTAAATAGCATTTCCGCCGTTTATCTTGCAAAGGAATTCGGTTACGTAATTTTATTTCACCAAACATTTTTGTTGTGGATATACACATATCATAGGTCGCAATTTTAAGAATTTTTTCCGCAGCGCAAATTTTTTAATTTGCGAAAAAAAGGTTTTCTAACATAGGAAAACAAATTGTCAGTAGATATTTTTTTAAACTTTTCTCATTTATTGTCCATTAATTACAAAGGTAATTTGATGAAAACAAATTGAGGAGTAACCTCGTTAGTGAATTCGATTCCGAGATAAACGCTGTTTGACAGTCATCTTGAAACATCAATTGCCACAGCAACAAAAAAATTTAGGGTGAGTGAAAAATTGTGTTCAATTAATTATAACCCTGTTAAAGTTTCTAATTATTGTTTGTAGCTATGTTATGTGCCTATAAAATATACATTTTACTCTTCTAGTTTTGCTTGTTCTGCCTGCATAACAATGCAGAGCCTCTTAGCCCTTTCCTGCATAAGTAAAATCGTCTGGCGTTAGACAGAGTAAAATATATAAAGTTGCTGGATGGCAACAACATACATGAAAGGGTTAGATGATATAATTAAAATATGAGCGGTCGATTCGTATGGGTAATTATACAAACCCAAAATCCCATGCTCCACTGACCTCTTGTCATGCTTGTGCTGTCAGGTAGTGTCCAGGGGATTTACAACCCCTTTGGTAAGCGGGGATGGCAGCAGGAATTTCTCGGGGCTAAGGGAACACAGCGGCTAAGGTCCCCGACAGGGAGCTGAACTATTATGTTCTCTCTAGCCACGCCCTTATATTTTTTTGCAAATTTGCAATTTTTAATGTTTAGGTAATTTGACAATTGCAATTTTGAATTTACAACTTTCCAAAGACTGTCTACGGCTTGGTTATTATTACTGTAATGGTTAGAGTAATGGTCTTGGTGCTTTAAGTCGTAAATCTAATGGATGATATATCATACGAATGGGTACGGAAGCCAGAGCGCTTTATGATTCAATATTCATTAAAAATCACGCTTCTAAAAACTCAACATCTCACCAAATTTTTAAAATAAACATGGGTTTAGTGGATTAGCTGTTTATCTTTTTCTTTTTGTATCAAAAATAGAGGCGTAAAGCGACAGCAGTTATAGCGCCCACCAACTTTGAAGTATAATAATTTAGTAAGGTCTATATTTGATAGGGCTTGATAAAACGTTTTATCTTGTACAACGTTTATAAGACAATATCTGTCTGAAGAGAGTTTAATTAATTTTCGAAAATTCAGAGTCTGATAACTAGTGTGTAGATATTTATATGATGGCCACATTGTATGCGATAACTACAGGCATAATTTCCTCGAGTTCTCATGTTGGCGATCGTCGTCTAACCGATAGTTCCCATAATCACCTCTACGCAGCGCGCAAAAACGTTTCAAGATGCAAAATAGGCGCTGATGTCCTGATCCTGATCCTATGATCCTGATCGTCGCCGATGATCGGGGATCATCGGAAAAATTTTTTGTTCTTCCGATTGCTCGCCGATCATCGCGATCAAATTTAAACGATGTTCGTATAATTATATCGTACTGTAACGCGTCACCCGACGTCGCAAGTCACTATCGCCGATGTTCGCCGACATTCGAGAAAAGTAGAACCGCCAAACGTTTGTGTTAATAATTACCAATATTATTTCTCCCATTCTTTCCCCGAAGAAAGGGGGTGTAGGCTGTAGCCACCCCCTGCACCCACTCTTGTACCACCCTTGCTCAAACGTCATGTCCTACAGAGGTGTATTTCCATCCATTTCATATTTAGAATTAGGACAAAGTCGTTTTGGAATTACATTCAAAGAGCAATAATATAAGACCTTGAGTACGCTTGACAAACGTGAATAACAGCGGAGCACTCTCTCTACAAACATATCGATCCGATAGCTTGTGGGGACAGATATTACATCTGGGACAGCCCAAACTTTTGCGTGCATTACTGTTATCTATACCTGCATTAACTCGACATTCTCTAAATTTGTTTTAGTCTATAATAAAATTTTAATAATAGAAAATTATAATATTCACTGGATCGTACAATAAGTTGCGTTTGTTCGATTTACTGCTAGTAAGAATTCTTAACTGCATGCGGGCTCAGACACGCAAACGGACTGCATGGGCTAGCAGTTGCTACTGAGTGGTTTCTTGTCTAAATTGAAAGTTTGCGGCTGGTCGCTTCTCTGGCAACATGAAAAAATAAAATAAAACCCTGGTTAATAGCCTTTTAATGATGGAACTTATTTCAAATGATTTAAAAATACATATTATAAATGTGTTCTCAGAGATGAATACGTAAGCTATGTAAATGGTAAACAAAACAACTAAAATCTTGTATCTACAATATTAATATGGCAAGCTAAAATACTGATTGAGCTTTTGCTTGTTCTATGTTCAGTGTTAAATTGTACTTTCTACAATAATTGTGAAATAATAGAAAGTAGTGCTCAGACTGCACGTAAATATTGCTTTTAATATGGAAACATATGTTCACTGAATTTCTTTCTATCAATTGAAAGAAACTCAATCTGCTTTTCTGCAAAAATACAACATCCGGTGACGTCAATTCAGCTTTTTAAGTACCTTTGCAGCGTTATATGACGTCAAAAAGACTAAGAAAAACCACGTATTCATATTTATCAACAATATCAGTTGAAATTCAGACAAACAGCTTTTTTCTGAAGAGAAGCTATAATAAATCTATAACCCTCTACGGGATTTTTTTAACTACTTTTGTGGAGTAATATTTTGTTTGCGTTGCACATGTACATCAAATTAAATAATACACTTTCTTGCATAATTAAAATTAAAAAAATTGTATATATAACTATTTCATTTCTGAATGCCAAAATAGAGAATGGTCGAGAACTCAGCATCATATGTGGTGACAGCTACAGTCCGTTTTGTCACTTTGTTTACTCAGGCCACACGTATATGTCAGTGCAAGCATATAGAGAATAACGGTAAATATTTTATCAGAAAGCAAACAGACGTTGTGTAAGACAGTAAAACAAACGTTAGGTTCTCTGAGCCTTTACATTTCCCATGATTTGATATCGTGTTTCATGACAGTGTTTCTATATAATTGTACTTCATAATTCCCTTAATTAACAATGTTAATGTGATGTCGTTTTGCATAGCTAGAACAACAATAACTTTGATTTCGCAATGATACACGTACGTTGTTCGTACCGACGTATTACAATGTTCCGACTTCAACCGTAGACGCAGGAATTGGATGGAATCCTATTCTAACAGCCCAACCATGGCATAGGCCGGCTTCGAGTGGTTCTTTTGCGTATAAGGAGCAGTTACTAGTATTATATGATTGTTGTATTTCGAATCCTGAATGGCCCCAAGTGAGGGCTCTTGCTATAAACATTTAAAATTCTCCAATCCATTCAGGTTGTGCAAATTATAATCATCATGCCTTTCATGGCTTTTTAATATGGCATGATCTGTATAGGTCCTGAGTCTGTATAGAGTATACCCCATTGTGTGGTCTCTTGCAGGTGTTTTTGTGATGACGTGTATACCACCAGTTCATTTCATTATTCCTGCTTTATCCTCAAGATTTGTTCATCATCATCATCAGCTTATATACATGCACACCAACAAAATCGTTTCGCTTCCCTAGCTTAATACGAACTCAGTGTGCTATCTTAAACGGCTAAAAAGCGATATCCTATCATGTTCACGTCATAATATATTTTACATGTAGAGGAGCATAGAGACGTTTTATAGGTTAAAGATGAGAACTATCGATGGACATGAATATTTAGCAGAAATTATCTATAATATGCCTAATGACTTAATATAGAAAAGGTTACACATATTTGCCTGATTCTGTTCTCTTATCAACATGATAATAGCAAAATCTTGCGAATCCTGGGACGATCTCATTCAAAGAAACCAACCGTGGAAAATCCACGTGTTTTTCAGTCAAAAGCTGACAATGACTCTTCCTCTTCTTTCCAATAAATGTTGTCAATGTATTTGTATTTCATTATATTTGTTCTTACAACCAGGCAATTTTACTCATCATGTAATGCCGGGGAGTAAACGATTAAATTGCAAATTGTTCCCTACTGCCACAAATTTATGGGTGGAAGAATAAAAAATGTATTGAGATGGAAATACTATACACAGAGTGAAAAAAGTTCTGAAATCAATAAAAATTGAACTCCTGCAGAAAGCGGCACAACTCGCCTCTGCAAGGCTCTGTCTTGAGTGCTAATTCTGTGCGATACAGCCTGTCTTCAGCGTACTTAATTATAGAACAGTGAACCACAAGCCGAGTGAAAACAGCAACAACGTTTTTCCCTCCCAGTCACGGTCACCTAATTTATTGAAATAATAATGCTGAATTGTGTGATTTAATTTAGCTTTTACTCAAATTTCAGATTTGATTTACCATGTTTCCTTATTATCTATCGCTCATTGCTGCCTTGTTCAGTGGTAGCCTCTTTGGCGGCCACATGGTGATCATGAGATTAAGCATATAACGTGATTTTAGGACTTTTAAAACGTCTCCCGACGTCAGTTCATGTTTTGAAATCAAATAAGTTTGCATGACAATCACTTTATATGAAACGCGGATAAATCATCTATTTCAGCCTGATACCGCAACGACCACATGAAGGAATTTTCCGTCAGTTTCTGATATATTCTGGAGTTAAACAGTGTACAAGATGCGAAGACGGTGGCTCTGCTGTTTAAAGTAAAATGCTTTGCGCAAATAAAATTCAAAATGGCGGTTCCGGGCACACAAAAACTTTCGTCTAGACAGAGTGGGAGAGGAAGGAAGGGGAGCCCGAAAATTCTTAATCCGCCACTGTCAATTTTTATTAATCAAACAATTTTGAGCTTGATTATACATGGAGGAATTCCAGCCCTGGGACCGGTTGTATAAAAGCGTAGTTAACTCTTAACTATAGTTAGTGACTGAATTGGCCAATCAGGATCGTGTATTTCTGAGTTAACTACGCAAAATGCAAGTTAAGAGTTTTATACAACCGGCCCCTGAATGGTACGTATGCTTTCAGGCTGTGAAAAAGGCATGTCTTGTGGATTGAAAAGTGTCACTCAAGCTACAAAAATGCGGGGCTATTCTTCAATTTTATACCAGCTCCTTTCTCAACAATAATCCCGTTTGTTTTAAAGAGTGGATCATCACATTCTTCGTTCAAGGCTTCTATTTTTGCATGCCATGTGTGCTATCTCAAGTACAATAGCCGCCATTAGGATTATTTTTAAAGACGGAATAACGGCTTCTTGCCGACCACAACGTGACTAATTAGCTACAACGCTATTATATAAAGGATGGTTGCTTTATTTTAATTATATTATAACGACAAATGTTTTAAAAATGTATATAAATTGTGATAAAGTAATCTATATACTGCTTATCTGGCATGATTTCATAAACTTCAGTCGCCTTAGAAGTCGAAGAGTTTCATTTTAAGAAGAATTATGTTATATATTTTACAATGAATGCATAAATCACTTTAGTTCGTTGGGGTCCGGTCACAGTTTTTTATCCGTCATACAAAGGTATAGAAACAAAAATCACTAATAACTACAATATATAATTGGATGATCAGATCGAGCAATTAAATTGGTTGTGATTGCCGAAATTGGATAAGACTGATTACCTAAAAGATGCATTCCACTCTCGCGGGTATCGCTTGTTCTGATAACAAACTGGGAGTCCCCAACGACATTGCCGGCGATTTGCCGCGACTTATTTTGAGCATTTCAATGTATTTAGGCTCTGGTTTATATTAATTGACAACCTTTTCAAAGAATTTCAATTCATAAAACATTGGAAGTAGATCAGATTTGGGCCTTTGGCTAGTGTGTGTATCTTGCACTTGATTTTGTTATGAACCGATCAATAAATGTGCGTCACTTTCCACTAGTATAGCTACTTTAAGATTGATCGGATAGCAACGACTCCTGTTATGACAGCTCAACGAAATTTTCTCACGTGATCATGAGAAAAAATGCCTAGATCCATAAATGGGAATCCTTCAATTCCTTTTTGAAACAACAAAAGCTTGTTTGTTTCCAAAGCACGTTGCATGAGTGGTTTGCTTCATTCCAGTTAACCGTTGATATTGCAACGTTATTTGAAAATGCGGTGTTTTCCTTTACAATTGTTTAGTCATGAACTCATCAAAAAGTGCTAAATTGCAAATCAATGTTTTTGTAATAATTATAATTGTAATATTTTAGTCAAACCAGAGAGCGAGGTGCGAACAGCAGTTGCTTATAAACGTGTTGATGCAATCAAATGAAAAAGTTGCGATTTCCATCGATTAACAATCGCTTGTAATTTTCATACTTTTACATTGTATAGAGGGCTTTGTTCCTAAACCTTGTTGAATAACATAAAAAACATTGCTGTCAGTGAACCACAGCTGTCTCTACTATAGCTACATCATCAATAACTTACAGTATTCATTCTACAGTTATCCGCTAGTGACGATGATTTTTCCCGGTCAAAACGAAACCTGCATGTCTTGAAAATTTCAGCCGTTAACCTTTTATCTTTAATATGTCTTAACCTTTTCTGCAGGTTCTTTTCTCAACGCTAAATACTACAGAAGTCAAAGTGTTGAAAAAGGTTAAAAGGTAAATTCCCTTGCGGTCAGAATTCGATACTTGGCGATCGAAATGTCCTGTTATTGAATACGCTTTCCCATTATCCGAGGAGAAATGAATCCACATTTTGAATCCACCGATATATTTCACATGGCCTTTTATTACACAATACATGCAGTCAATACAAGTAGTGGTCTTGCTTTTACCTACAGATTGATTTACATTGGGTTTTTTAAAAGTAAAAATTTTCTTTAATTAAACAATATGATAGAATTATGTATGTATTTATAGGAGGGGGTGTATTACTGAACGGATAAGAGATTAAGAGCGTAATATGGGTCTTTTTATATCATCGAGGGTGACGTTTAAAGGCCAGATTAGACGAACTTGAGAGTCGACGATAATTGATGAGAGAGAACTCCCTGTCATTTTTTTGCCATGGGCATAAACTTTAATTCACTCTCACCAACTCTCGCCGTCATTTCAACTTGAAATTCCAATGTTGGTCAGAATGAATGAAAGCCCATCACAGTGACAGTAAAACAAAAGCGAGCTCAACTCATTATAAAACTTAAGAAGTCGAAAGGGCAGATACCCACGCTACCTCATAACGTACACCCTGTGCAGTAGCGAGCAGTGACTAATTAATCGACCCGATTCCGGGTTGCGCAAAGTGCACAGGAGACCAAGTAGGTTAGACATCATGGCCATTTCTCATTGTTAGCTACAATATGATGCTCTTTCAAAAATGGCAAGATTTAGATATGATATAATCAAATAGAACCATCAAAAAATAGTCCAGGAAAGATAGAACTGATTAAAGAAAGCCAAACGTGATAAAAAAATGATAACGAATAAAGTGTTGTGATAGCTGCGATCATTGTGACTTGCATGGTGGCTAGCTACACTGGACAAACTAATAAACACTTTAAGATTGGACATGTGCAGTAGATATAACAAAGAATTATTTAACATTCACTTAAAGCCGTGCATGCATGACTACTGCCTGCAGCAATCAATAACTACCGCAGACTCACGTTGGTTGAGTGAAGTTCAGGTTTTGTGGAAAGTATATACTGCATGACCTCTAAGCAGAGTTAACCTCTGTAGTATGATTACTCAACACACATGTTCATAGCAAAAAAGGTGGCGAACTCAGAACTGTCAAAAGTTCGAATTCTAGTTTCGCTTGAAACGTCAGCTATTATTCGCATTTTTGGAAGTTCACTACTTCTTGCAGCTTTCGCCTTACGATTTATTAAGGTCTGGTCAAAGGAGAATGAGAGTTTCTATGGGAGTTTGACCTCAACTCTCATGACCGGTGAAACGGTCGACAGCGAGAGTTGGTTAGGTCAAGCAAGTTTGCTAGCGCAATTATAAACAGGGTCTGGCTGAACGGTAATATTTTCGCCTTTAATTTCTAATTTTTTTGTAACTGCGAAGCTGGACTTGTAGTTGAAAGGTCATATCTGTATTTCTGTAGCCGAAAAGACAAATTGCTTACGGCTGTTGGCTCTCATTAACTTTCATGACCGGTCAAACTGAAACAAACTCTCATTAAAATTTGGTTCAAAGATGAGAGTTAATGAGAATTGATGAGAGTTTGCTTTGAACGAAAATATGAGTTGCAACTGTCATCGACGGTAACCCTCGTTGGCCGGAACACTGACCATGCAGCACAAGAACATTTTGGAATACAATTTAAAGCATTTAACATCAAATTTTATCGTACAGTTTCGTTTTCAAAACAATCAAACAAATTTGTTCTACCATGCACACAGATATGTATATAATAGCTACCTATCCAGTCATGTAATTAGTGCAGGGACACCTCACCTGTGTTTTGTAAACCGAATGAATGGCGTTGTCCGACCACATTGTGTCGGACTTCATAAAAGGAGGTAAATACCGATTTGATTTTGCACCACGCTTACAACACCGCGCGCTGCTAACAAAACAACAAGTGTTAAACCATTAAAATGAAATACATGTGGATAACGTGAATCATATCAGTATATAAATCTCTCTATATAGCTATATCCAACGACAAAAAATCGCTATCAGTCTATCTTCAGTACCAAAGATAGCACTTGCGAAGAACCATCATGTACGGGTAAACTCAAGATGCACATGGAGATTGGAACCTTAATTTTCTTTATGTATTTACATCCACGTGCATCGGTATTATATTGGTCAGTGAGAAGCTTCTCAGTTCCCTTTACACTGGTTTTTCTAATACTTATCGACTGGTTTTTTACTAATACTTATCACTTTGTGTGCGTTGATGACAGTTGTTGTGTTCAAAACAATTGCGCGTAAGTACTTATAGAGAACACGTGGAGGGGATGAGATTGAAACGGAAAAACAAGAGGTAGCGGATGAGATCCTTACTGAAATGCAAATAGTGGCATAGTTTACCACTGGTATATTGCAGAAGCTATTTTGCTGTCTCTTCTACATGCATGCGATGTTGTCATTGGTGTATGGTGTAAAAGCACGAGTTTAAGGCGAGCCATGGTTTGCTGGTGCTGTGCTCAAAACAAAAAGCTTGACATATAATTTTCTCGCTCTAGTGATTATTTACATCAAATTATTAGATGCCATGCCTGTCATTAAATGACTCAACATACAAACAAAACGGGAAATCCTTTAACAATAATTAAAATAAAAAAACACATCTTGTCAGACTTTGATAGGTACAGTATTTAGAATTAATTTCATTAGCCGGTAATTATGTCTATGGTTATTGTTTTGTAATAATATATTAGGCAGAAGATTTAAAAGAAATATGACCCTTGTTTATGAGTTTACATAGCTCTTTTAATGTGCCTTTATATTGATATATTTAGTACTGGTCAAGCCGGCAAATCGTAATGAAAAATGAGGGAGAATTTTAGTTTAGATATTGGATAATTTGAAAGCAAACAAAAGACGGTGCTAGTCTAAAACAAACAACAAACTAGGACTTCTCTGCATGTGGTCATCGCAATACATGATCAGGCTGGAAAAACTACAGAAACTAGAACTTCTACAAAATATTCTCTCTTACTAGGGCTTGTGTGTGTTCACACCTTTCTTGCTCGCCTAAAGTTTAAACGTTTACAAAAGTAAATGGGAGGCAGTAAGTCAATGATGTGCAACAAGCAAGTAATTATTAATTCAGACATTTTCGAGATCTTTGTATTCTCAGTAAAGTACATACTAGCTATAAACATAATGTTGTGGTAACACCAATTATAAAGCAACTCGAGATATGTACGGCCGTATTCTATGGAGAACTTGTTAGATGAGAGCTTTAACTTTGTAATTAAGTACGCATTGTGGCTGCCTATATTCTCACCTCCTCAGATTTTCTCCAATAAAGCAACGTCTCAGCAATACGTCTGTGGAAAAAATCTTTACGGATTTCTCAATTGTCCCATACCCGCCCAGAAAAATGTTGTAATATTTCCAGTACAATTATTATATGAATTATTATTAGTATAGGAATTTACACGGTACACTCGACACTTGCGTTGCTCACGGCATTATTATATTTATGGCAAGTCAGTAGCCATATCACAAAAAGTCTACAGCAAAAATCATCATTAGACATTTACTTAATTTATGATTAAAACTCATCAAGAAGGCTCAGCGAAACAAAACTCGTCAGCCTAAATTAAATTAAATTATATTTCTTGCCTTTGACAATAAATACAGTGAGGAAAGATAACCACGGAAAAAATCGATAAACATGCTTCGATCGCGGACCGAAGAATTCCCGGTCAAAATAATATATACTTTGATACATCTATATACAGTAAGAAAATAAATCATATATGCTACATTTCAGTGATCAAAAACTCTACAGGGTGTATCAAAAAAGTGCAGTTTTTCTAGAAATTGCAATATCTTTACTAAAAATAAGTTTTGAACTAGTCTTGTTTTAAAGCTTATTTATTCCTCTTTCCTACCAATGGTCCCGTAGAGCTTCCTATGCGTGGCAAAGAAACAAGAAAGGATCCCGCAGAAGCAATCGTTTTTACCCAAGGCAAATGTTCGATTTTAAGTACCGGGCATAATGCTCCGTTTTGTATACACCCTGCAGCATACATATGGTATAATATAATACAGGATACAGGGAGGATGGTTATCGGAGTGGGTTACCATTGATAAGTACCAACTTGGAAGAAGCTGTAGCTTGACGACAGGTTACTGTATAAATCTACAAAAAATAAAAATGAATCACTAAAAAAAAATACCATCCAATATAAAGCATCTCTTATACATTATACTGTACTGAAAACACACTAATGTAAATACGCCACTATTCACCATTATTAGTCAGTAGTACACACAGAGTGGTACACACAGAGCAGTACACACAGAGTAGGTACACACAGAGCAGTGTACACACGGAGTAAGTACACACACCACATAGTAAGTAAAACCATGCATAGAGTGGTACACAGATACAGTACATCATTGAATTATATTTAGCAAAAGTTATACATATATGTGAAGGAAGATGTTTCGACCTTCCTCATAGTAATAATGTTTTATACCTTTTTTCCACTTTTGTTAGATTTAAACATAAACGAAGGGCAGTGGTACAAGGTGTGGGAAAACATCGCTTCACGAAATTCTTGAGAAATAGCACTTTCGCCAAGTTCTGTCCTCTTAAACGCAGCGTTTCTCTAAAAAGGCAAATATATTTCTTTAGAAACTATAGAACTATATAGAATATTCATATTGCGCTTCACTATAATATATATTAATATACATATTGCCTTTAAATACTTCAAGACACCAACCCATGCACCAACCTCAATTTAGTTTTTTCGGACAAATGTAATATGAAATGGGACGAATAAATAAATTTTACACTTACGGTACAAATAATTAGACGAGGAATTTCCAGCGAGTAATAGCAACTTAATTTTCTAAATAATCAACTTAATGTTCCATAAATAAAATCTTTCTCTTAGTTTTTTTCGAAATTTCAATTCAAAAATGCCTGCTTTTATAGAAAGGTTTTTAAAGCTAAAACATAAGAACAGCTGGTTCGTATGGACAATAATTCGCCATGACAACGCATGGCACAAGTATTCCTAACTTTTGTGAAACTAAGGTTAAGGAGTAGCTGACCTTTAAGGTGTGCATGTTACCCGAATCTTTTTCATTTATTCATTAATATTTTGCAATTATTTTATGATAGAAGCGAAAATTTTTGTCCTTTATACTTATATTCTGTCGTACTATTATATGTGATATGGTAGCTGCTAGTAAACTTACCATGTCAGATACGCGGTACCACTTTCTTGTATGTTCACCAACTTTATATCTTTTAAGGTTTATAATGACATCTCCTAGTTTGTCTTCGTGTTCTTCATTCACATGATATATGTGAAAAACAACAATCCTGCAATCACAAGAAATTACACTCATTAGAAATATTTACAACGCGAACAATGTTCTTGTATCGGATATACAAGCTGTATAAAGGGCAAACAAGCAAACAGGTAAACAAGCAAACAGGCAAACAAGCAAACAGGCAAACAGGCAAACTGGCAAACAAGCAAACAGGCAAACAAGCAAACAGGCAAATAAGCAAACAGGCAAATAAGCAAACAGGCAAACAAGCAAACAGGCAAACAAGCAAACAGGCAAACAAGCATACAGGTAAACAAGCAAACAGGCGAACAACCAAACAGGCAAACAACCAAACAACCAAACAGGTAAACAAGCAAACCATACATGTCCGATATAGTCATCTACTGTCAGGTTATAAAAGTGGTGTCAGATGGACATATTATGTATTTGTATGCAAATTAATATGTATGTCAGGCCGACTTAAATGGACACAATGTGTACCATTATGTGTATAGAGCGTTTTCACATGACGTTATGGCTGCCATGTTGGTGTTCCACTTCAAAGTTTCGACACACTCATAACCGCCATGTTGGTGCTCCACATCAAAGCTCCGATGCTCAACATAGAAAATAATGAAATGCAAATTGATTTGTGAAAACGCTCTATATGTGTATGTGTGTTTCTAGTAACTGGAGTTAGCAGATCAACATGTGTCAACAACGTGGTTCTGTCACGGTTGAAGAATGCTGATCGACGGATTATTATTGCAATTTAAGCATGTCTGATAGGAACAGATTGGGTTGTTTGAACCACACCATATCATTGTTCCGTCACGTTAGATTATTGGGTATCTGCACGCTTTCGTCTAACATTCAGCGACTTTCCAGTTCACGCCCTTCAAAATCCTTCTTTTTTTATCTTATATCAGGCCGTGCGCACTTTATTTTCTTCACTTAGAAATGGACGTTGTTTTTCGAGGTGGATGCTCAATATAAATGTAATATTAAGAAGCTCCTTGAACCCAAAAATCCACTTGATATAATATACTCAATTGTCAAAAAATAAACTGAAACACTTAGTCCCTGATTTGGTCGCATAAACATATACAAAGACATCCAGTCTAGGAGCTTCTGAAAGGCAGACGTATCATTAATTTTGGCGGAAGATGAATAAATAGCATAATATTAATATAGCTAACTTTGACACAGATATTGGGTTAGGCCAGTATACATAACTTTTATTAAGATTTCAAAATATACCGATTTGAACAAAGTATAACCCACCTTCAATGCAAGTACGGGGGGGGATGAATAGCTTTTTACGGACGACGGGGCGATCGCACTTAGGTCAAAAAGATGATTTAGATTTTGGCGGAAATTTTTTTTGGATTATCGGATCCCACGACGGCGTCGGATGCTGGATTTATTACTTTTATGTTTCGTAGATTTTTTCATCTTATCTTTCTCATCCCCCTGTGCTATGCCGACATATTATGATCAGGAATCTGATATTTCATTTATTCAACCATGCGCCATTCATTTGCGTGAGTCCAGTAAAACGCCAAACAGTGGCTACATACAGGGTACAAGCTAAATGTGCATGGTGCTATAATTTAGTAAAAAAGTAAATATATAATAACAAATCAAGTTTTTGTTGTGGCATAATACTGTGTATATATGCAAGCTAGCTATATTGTGGGCTACTTTTATCGGATTGTCTTTCACGATAAAAGTTAGCGCTTTTTGTCAGACGAGCGGATTTTACTATCCTTATTCACCCCACGCCCAGCGGCCAGACAAGACTAGCTCATAATAATATTGCATGCACTGCAAGAGACAGACACTAATTATTATATTAATAATTATGTTCTCGTGCATAATGTAATACGTTTTTCATATTCATATAAAATGAACTAAAACGAGGAGTTCTTTCAAATATAAACTGTCTACGAGTTACAGCTACAGGTTAATGAAACTGATTTATTTAATTATTCTATACATTCACATTATCGTCTATATATTAATCACATATAGTCTATATTATATTGACCATTTTTAAACTCAAAGGGATCTCAGCTATCAGCTTTTCACTGAGATAACCCTCGACCGCAGTTAAAAACGTGCAGTTATATCTGAAAAATGAGATTGTCTGACTAATTCCCGTCAAAAAAGATTCAAAAGATCAGTTTTCAAAAGATAAAATGTTTTTCTTTTTTCGTTTTTTTAAAAAAACACTGTCACTACATCTTACTTGTAGATTAAGGAAGGAATACAAGTCAATGGAATGGTTGTTTCAAAACGTATAGCGATAGAATCGAAACTGCTGAGCTGGGTACGATGGGCTGGATCCACTTAGAGATATGTGATGACTGGGCGTTGTTTAAAGTTGGGTTAACGCTAATCCAGTGAATCCAGGGTTAAAGATTAACCGACTGGGTTCGCTGTATTGAAATTAATAGTTCTCATTCAAAGTTTACTTCTCAACACTTCAACAAACAAACAAAAGTTCTGTGAAGAAGCAACAACGCTTAAAGAAGGGTTACAGTTGCTTCTGCGCATCGATTCTGTTCATAACAAAAGGGGGCTACTGGTGTAAACATTGTATAAATTTTCCAATTTGGGGGCCTTTTTTGAAATAAATCTTGGTATATATTATCATTTGAGGGCATTTCAAAACATAACAGTGATAGATATAAGTTTGTATACAATATTCTAAAATTTAAAAGTCCAAAATGTAAACAAAGCGTTTGTGTACGTTACGCCACTGTAACCCCCCTTTAAACAAGCAAGTGCATGGCAAGATTTTGGTTCTCAAATTTCACTGATCCAAGTTTAAGACAAGTAACGCAATCAAGGCACCGTCTGGTCGAATGTGAAGTTATAAGAGGCGAATTCCACGTTTTAATGATGTGAAGTTAAGATAAAGTAAATGTTGCAATCAACTAACCGCCACATTTTCAGCATAATCATTCATGTATAACTGAACTAGGACAATTAATCAAGAGCGACGCGTGTTATCACATTATCAATCTCGCTGTCTAATAATGTCTTTTAATCAATGAACGCTAACACCCAATAGGCGCGCCATTAATTTACTAAAATTTGAATTAAACGTTTTTCCTTAATTAACCATTTCCCAATAGATCATAGTAGTAGATAGAGTCAGTGCAGGTATATAACACTTGCGTCAGCGCTTTTCAGGGAGCTCTTACCCCTAAATTTTAGTTTCCAGGTTTGCTCGGCTAGGCCAGTGCGCGCGCATATGTGACGGAACATGTGACCGGACATATGATCTTGCTTCCGTATATATCCGGTTCTCGGTCTAACCCTGGGGGGAGGGGCTGTAGTTATGAAACATGTTGTAGGTATGTCTTTATACGATTGGATGGGGTAAAAGAAATGGTATTAGGTAGGTAAATCGAAATCGGAAATATTGTAATGTAAAAGCTTGTTCAAAAAACCATTATTTCGAGCCTATTTGCAAAGTAGTATGGAAAGTCAAGCTATTTTAAGCTATCGAGCCAATAGATCATGGAGATGATTTATTTCATCGCCAACAGTTCATTAAAGGGAAACTATTACAGTGCATACGCATTCGAGGTAGCTGCTAATATTTCGAAAATGGTATCAGGATTGTAACGGGTGCCAGATTTCGCATGGGTCACAGCTTCAGCCATCCCTGCTTAACCATGCAGCTGACGAATATATTTGGCTGTATTTTGACGGGGCATTCGAAAATGTTCTGGAAGCGAATGTCGTTAACGGAAAGTGTAAAGGAATTTAAACCTATAGTTGGAACGGTCTGCATGGAACTTCTTATGTATACATGTGAGGACTGGGGTGAATGATTCTGGCGTACGTAATCATGTCATGCGTTATATACAGTATCTGCTCAAACATGTGCCATGGTTTAACTTTCAATTCCACTTGCCCAACATCCTACGAGCAGAGTCAGGCCACAATCAAGGTTGGCGTGCTTTCTGTCAAGACGAGTCAGTTGAAACTGACCTGGGAACTAAAATTTAGGAATAAAAGCTCCCTGAAAGTGCTGACGCAAGCGTTTTATGGCTGCATGCACCATTGAACTCTATAGGTAAACTGGAACGCTAACTGCATATAAGCATGCCATAAGCTGCTTGAAGCCAAAATAGTTTTTCTGCGGTTTGAGCAGAACTACTTAACGCTGAACGTTGATCTA
>JAOTOK010030092.1:0-11245 GCA_025770025.1 Virgularia gustaviana
TACATATACTGTTCCATAATTTAACTATGCGATTAAAGTAAGAAGATTGAAAAGTTGTTGTTTTACAATGAGGAGTTTTTATCATAAGATTAGGGTTTAAGCTAAGACGAGTTTGTTTGTGAGTAATGAAAGAAATGAAGTTATGAATATTTAGATCAGTGGTTCCATACAGGGCTTCATAGAAGTAAACCAGGTCCTTCACCTCGCGGTCGTAGCACAAAGGAAGCAGTTGCTAGGAGCGCACACTAGGAGCTTTTGATTGTCATTTTGGTGTGTAAGATCTTGTAGGTCCTTGTAGGATCTTAAATAATTATCCACTAGGGTTCTATAGGATCCTAGAAGACCCTGTTTAGGGTTTTGACATGATCTTAAATCAAACATAAACAGGGATCATATAAGACTATCTAGGACCTTATAGGATCAAGGACCCTACATGATCCCATAGGACCCTACAAGATCCTACAAGATTTTACATACTAGCATCCTACAGGATCCCGCCTAAAATTTCTACCAGGGATTTACTAAACATTGATTACCATGTAGTTCAACCAGTTTATTAAGTAGCATTGATAATGACCGGTTCCCCTTTTTGAGTTATGCCTGCAAGGCATGCTGGTACGCGTGGGAAAATCAGGGGCCGGTTGCACGAAGGCTGAATAACGCTATCCACTGAATAGCGATTTTTCAATGCTTGTAAATTTGTCTGTTCATCAATATTGCTTCAAATTAAGATTTGGTATTTCTAATTTGAAGTTCTTACTATACATTCTGGAGTCCAGACGGAGAATTTCACAGATTTTTGAGCACTTTCTCAAAGGTTGAAAAAACCGCTATTTGTTGGATAGTGCTATTCAGCCTTCGTGCAACAAGCCCCTGATGGCTTCCATAGAAAAAAAAAACTAATTATGTATGTAAACTCCCGCGCGTTGCATACAACTACCAGCATGCCTTGCAGGCATATCTCAAAAAGGGGAACCGGCCATTATCCTGACATTCTCTTACTTTCTAACAGGAGTTATGCTACCAGAACTTGATAACATTTGTTGTTCAATGCCTTGTAAGCAATCTTGAAGAGACTGGACAAGGATCTAAGAATAAACGAAGTACATTTAAAATAGATTGTGATAGTTAATTATAGATATAGGAATGGCAACTCCGGCTATGACTCAACAAACTTGTCGGAAACAAAAATGGCAAAACTTTCGCATCATGGTAATTATGTGAATGTACATGAATTTGTTTTTGAGCATGATTGCCATGATAGTTGATACGAAAGTTGTGCAAACTTTGTTTCCTATTTGACAACGTTAGCTGAAGCATTGCTCAAGTTATCCGGGATCTAATTCTTATCGGATATCTATGGTATAATGGTTTAGTTTTGTATGCGTTTAGCAATCTTACATGACTTGTCTCTTCCTGAGCAACGGGAGATTGTTTAATAATGGAAATAGCTTGAACTAATGTTTCGATAGCAATTTCATGTTGACCTGAAGAGAAAAAAAACAAAGTCAATATGGTCAGAGTGGTGTTAATTCAAGCATGGCACAACAAGTTGTTGATCCGACAAACTTGTACATGGCTGTTGGGACATCAAGAAATCATCTCTGTTTTAAGAATATCGTTTCAACAGCTATGAACAACACTGTTACGTATAAACAGGTATCATATCAATATTGAATTAGCTGGTCAATTCAAGACTGTTCAATCCTGTTGAAAACAGCATCGTCTAGTACAGTACGCGTGTAGTATAATAGCACAGAATAGGGAGCTTTAGCATCGACTACGAGTTTTGACCGAGCGGGGTCTGGTGCGACGAATCTCGTAGTCGTATTCGTACTCCTTGCTAAAGCTTACTAATACTAACTAGCCAGGTCATCTCCATTGTGTTTAGTGTAAGCGTTCGCTTACGCGAAATACAATGGAGATGATCTTCTCATTATTTAGTACTCTTTGATAATATCCCATTTATGATATTTGTGACTTTGTGTTATTTAAAACTAACCAGCATTAGATTCCACCATGGCTTTTTTAATTGAGTTGCTTGTCAAAACTTGATTTTGTCGAGTAAACTCATTAAATTCTTCACCTAAAAAATTATAATAATTCATTAAACCATTATTATTAAGAACTTTATACTCAATCTACGCTATATTGCGCGTAGTTATATACTAGAACGGACTGCATGGTTACGTAATTTAATGAATATAAAAGTCAGTAATTATTTGCTCTGTTGAGCATCGGAACTTTGAGGTGGAACACCAACATGACGGCCATATCACGTGAAAACGCTCTATACTAAGTGTATATATGAAATATAATTGACTTCATGTACTGTAGACTAGGCCTGCGAATACAGACTCTACAAATTGCCAGAGTAAATATTGGTGTAGTGTCTATAGCTTACAAAATATATAATGCATCAATTAAAAAACGATGTGTCCATGATTCTCGAGCTTTCAACTGCCCTGGTAAAAATCCTAGTCAAGATCCTATAGGATCCTGGTGTGTAAGATCTTGTAGGATCTCGTAGGATCTTGTATAGGATCCACAGGATCCTATAAGATCCTGTGTGGTTTAGGATTTTGAAATCATCCTAAATGAAATATAATCTGAAACGGGATCTTATAGGATCCTATAGTACCCTATAGGATCTTGTACAGGATCCTACAAGATCCTACAAGATCTTATATATTAGGATCCAGGATCTGTGCCCAAGATTTCTACCAGGGAAGTTATTAACACTGCACAATTCCTGTAACCGGACACGAATTTCGTTGCTAAATCGCAGACTCTACTTATCGCCAATATTTACAATGGCGATTTGTAGAGTATGTATTTGCATGTATACCTGGTCTTGGGAATTGTCCAAACATATCTGGTGCCATTGGTCTTCCCATAAAATCACCTTCAAAACTAAATGAAACAAAACAACGTTCAATTAACGTGTCGTCCACTTGTAATCTAAACAACCAGAAGCAAAACGATAGTGAAATCTGTCAAAACATAATTAAGCCCCGAGGAAAAAGCCGTTGAAGCTTGAAATTTTATATGTCCGAAACTATTTTCATATTTAAATATCTAACTCATTATTAAAGTGCCCCTGCGACGAAATTTGGCCAAAGTATTTTATGATTGCACGTCGAAGATCGTTTAAAATGAAGAAGAACTACTTTTGTAGGACTTAGTAATTGCCTTTCAGTATTCAGGAGATATTCCAGTTTGTTTCACATGCAAATGTCCTTTCTATGACATCACACTGCATAATGAGATATCCTGTTTTGTCAGCAAGCATTCTACAAATTATCGAAAACATTTCACTCGCTGAGTACGCGTTACTACGAATTATAGCCAAACATAATTCATTTTGGTAGAAAGCCAGTGAAACAGCCTAAAATTGGTGTTGTATAAAAACATAATTCAATTTCAATAATCTTCGATATGCCATGCATCATAAAATGGTTGAGTCACATTTCGTTTCATAAGCACTTTAATGAACTATCGATTTAAGCTACGGAGTAATTTTGTTAAGAAACTTTGGGTAATATAGTAATAAGAAGGGACATACCGTGGTACTGGAGGAACCATCCCAACCATAGCGGCGTCAGGCTGAAAGAAAAAGAACGAGATCAGAAAATTGACATTTTTAACAAAAGAACAGTCAAAAGCGGTATCCTAAATATCGTTTTACACCATATAATTTATCGTATACGATTATCATTTTGATTTATGTAATCAAGTAGCATAAAGCATTTGACGACATGTTTGCTGACGATAGTATTTTAGACAACTGAAATCACGTGATGACGTACCGGAGCTCCTTCTGGCGGGAAAAATGCTGGATTAAAATGTGGTGCCACTTGAGATTTTGATAAACCTAACAAAGTGGAAAGATGGGGATAAGTTTTGGGATCAATTCTCTCAATAAGTATTGTATTTTCCTGCTTTCATCCTCATTCATTTACGTCCATGGTAATAATAATAATACCACTCTCCATTGTGTTTACAGTTGAATCATTTTAGTGGTATAGGGAGCCTAAGCCGATCATAGATAAACCCGGTTACTATATGGTTACGAGATATCACCTGTTGGGTCCCATTCTGGTCTGCGCTGGTCAGCACCTGGCATCGGCATCACCATACCCGGATGTACTCCCTGGAAAGAAGGGGTTGAAATTTCATAGCAATGAGAACATGTTGCCACACAACTAGCTACACCATTGAACTTAAATCGAACTGAAAAACGCGAAAAGTAGATCACACACGTAAAACTCGCGACCATTTCACTCGAGACACGCATGTCAAATTTGGCGTCAATCTTGCCAATGCATGGCAGTTTATCAAATGTAGTGTTCAAGAAGTACTTTAGTTCAATGGTGTATACTGGACAAGAAACATTTTTGTAATCAAGTATTCAAGCGTTACTGAGGATTGTGTATTTTGATGGAGTTCATAACATGTTAGTTAAAAAGTTTTATTTTTAATTTAAACTTTCTGTTCGAGTTAAAACCACTGAGTACTTTAAACCTAAGTTAGTTCCAGTCCCTCTTGCAGCATCTACACTAACCATTGCTCCGGGAACTGCCATACCCGGCTGTCCTTTAATATCTCCGGGTAAAGATGTCGGAGGTAAACCTCTATCCATGAACGGTGGCATACCAGGTTGAGGAGGTCGCATCATGGGACCGCCTGGACCTAGAGGGATAATAATGTACCAATATGGAATTAGGTCATGTGACAGGTCACGTACAAAAAGCAATTGACTGGTTGTTTGGCTAAAATGACAATCAGCTAAGCAAATCGTTTACCAGGCTTTAGCCACACTACAAATACTTACCCATCCAGGGGGCGCCCATGACCATTGCAGGGTCATGTGGAAACTCGCCAGCCCGTCCTATACCAGGTCTTACAGCATGTCCACGATGAGCAAAACCTCGATTGTGAAAACCCCCACGTCCTGCTGCAGGGTGACTTCCATCAAACTCATTTTGACTATGGCTTGATAACGATGGATTTACTAAAACAAGTTGAAAACACAAACTGTATCAGGAATAACCTGTCGTAACTAACAAGTTCACAGCAATTAGGTGATTGATTCGATGTTGGTAACGCAACTCTGACTTAGAGACTTTTTGAATGTACTGTAACTTAAAAAGTTACTATTCATGACCCAACTTTTCGACACTCCTGCCTAGTGTCTTCGTGAACTGCAATGGTAACGAGGCTCCTTGTATCACACGGATGCCTGTAAAGGCCCAAAAACACTGGACTCGATGCGGCAACGCGACGCGAATTTTCAAATTTTAGTGCCGGAAAACTGTGCTTCTGCTTGATGTTTTTCAAATATTTAAAAGCAGTGTAACTGTATGAATTATTCTGTTTATATATCTGGTAAAAATGCCGTCAACAGACCTTTTCATTTATTTTTAAAATCTGAAAATTCGCGTTTACGAATCGCGTCTGGTGTGTTTGGGCCTTAATGCATTGGGTCATGAATTATAATGATTTCTTCTCACACACAGTCAGAAATATTTAATCTTACGTTTTCTGGCTTGAGCTTCAAACTGATGCAGATGATTTTTCGTGGCCGGAGTAACAACGGGAGTTTGACCATTGATTTCCCTAAAAATGATAGTAAAAAAAGACAATACGTTAGAATAAGCACATTTTATCAAATTTAAAGGGTTTCTCAGCCAGCTACATTTCTCTGTCATAGCAAGTAGAAACACAGAGGCCGTCTAAATTTGCACATTTTCAAAATTTGCACAATTCGTAATCCTCCTTTGGAATAGACCCTTTTCACGGTGGTTTCCGACATCTTGTAAGGGGTGCAAATATAATGGGAATTCAATAGCGTTAAAATTTTAATATTTTAATTCATGCATATCGCTATTGAATTCCCTATTATATTTGCAAAACTACCGTGAAAGGTGCTATTGAAAAACCGGATATGAAAATAGTTTGCCTTTCGTACTCACAATTGAAAGCTTGGTAAAAAATCTCAAAAATATTTTCTTTATTATTTTCTATTTTCATCTTTTTTATTGATGTATTTGTGCAGCTTCGTGGTCACATTTTTATGCTATCCCTGGTAGAAATCCTAGACAAGATCCTGTAGGATCCTACATGACTCTGTATGATCCTAGTGAGCAGGATCCTTGCAAGATCCCATAGGGTCCTATAAGATCCTGTTTGGTTTAGGATTTTGACATGATTCTAAATCAAACATGATCTGGAAATGGATCTTATGGGATCTTAGTGGACCGTATAGGATCTTGTACAAGATCCTACAAGATCTTACATACTAGGATCCTACAAGATCCTGCCTAAGATCTCTACCAGGAATATTTAAAGGAACAGCCAATACGGATAATTTATTTAGTGAGACCTGCTACAAATAAAGTTGAACAATAGGATTCATGACAAGGTCCTTACTGATAATACTTTAAAATACCGGGTGTCCCCCAAAATACTTTTGTTTGATTCGTAATAACTTCCATAATAGTGAAGCTAATGAAATGAAATAACCTTCATTAGATAGAGGGAAGACTAACTTATATTTTGATTGATGTTATAATCGTATTTTATTCATCAAATCATGGAGATATTATTGTTCAAAGTCGGTAGCATGTTTTTGGTTGCGTCCAAAATATGCAGAAACGCCGTATTCCATTTTAATAGCTTCACTTATACGGAAGTTATTACAAATCAAACTGGAGTACTTTTTTTGGGACACCCCCGCGGTATAATAGCTTAGCACATATTTACATGAACGAGGAAAAGATACTGCACCTTACAAAGCCGCTAACAGCTCCAGAGTGCGTGTGTAATGAATGAAAAGGAAAAGTTACAACTTTACTCACTTTAAAGGTAGTTTCTCAGTCACCAGACGCACTGAAACATCGGAACCTAACTCCACAAGTGCGTATCTAAATAGCAGAATGAGAAAATCACTAACTGTTTTGAATTATGGTGAAATAAAAGACAAAAAAAACATAGATGTAAGTAAAATAATAGACAATCATTCCGCCATTTTACCACTAAGCCTCACTTTGGTGTCAAACGGGTATATGTATTAAACCGAGGGTTGGCGGTAAAAGTACATCATGACATAGAAATGACAAGTCGTATATTTACTGAGCCTATATCAGTTTAAGAGATTTCACACTTTTGTACTATTTGAACAATATAAAGTAAATTATTAATTTATCTTTTTCGAAAAAACTCATCTGTATGGCTGATTAAAGTTTTGGAGGCATGTGACGCCAAAAGGGCAATTGGAAATTACTTTCGTTTTGTCCTCGGATGCCAGAATTTTCATTTTGACGTCACATCCTGCAGACAATTGGCATGGTAAACTAATCTTAACTGAAGATGAGGTTTTCTCTGAAAATATAAATGAAATTTTTACCTTACTTCGTTCAAATATTTAATAGACAGTCTAGGTGATAGTTTATTAACCCTTTGTTTACTGAGGGTTTCCCATTGACGAGTAAAATCGTCTGGCGTTAGCCACAGTAAAATACTTAAGAGTCCCGTCAGGCAATAAAGGGTTAAAAATGTGCTTATAGCACTTTAAAGCTCGAAATGTCAGTTATTTTTCACACTTTTTGTATTTCACTGCATTTTTCTTTTGGTTTACAGTTTACACTGCCTACAGCGGAGCAATACAATAACTTTCGTATATTTAACAGTCTTGTCAGTGCAACCTGGACTAACATAGAATTAGTGAGACATGAGACTTGAGGTGATATACTTACTTTACAGAAACTTACTTATTGAAAACACGACTCTGGCTTTGTTGTTCTCGAATAAACCAAACAACACACAAAACTTACCTTCTTACCAACTTACACAAAATCATTTTTGTAAGGAAGTTTTTCAGTTATGTATTTTATGTTTGTAAGTGGAAGAACATTTAAAATAGTCAAGTATATCCCAGCTCTTCAGAACTATTATCATTGTTGACTTTTTATGACTATTTTGTGAGATATTCAGATTTGTAAGATATGCAAAAACGTATGTCCTACGATTTCATCACAAGACGCTACGAGGCCTTTATTTGGGGATAGCTCATGTGCGAGGGCGCCAAAAACAAGAGAGATCTTCAGCATATGGAACATACAACGATCACAACGACTTTCAAATGTTTATTAATATGTGAGTTGGTACAGAGAGTTGTTCCTTCGTACAAAGTCTATCCAAGACTGAGAAATATACTCTGTTATACCTGCATGTATGCTATTGATTACATCATAGACTACGAATCACGAGTTAGTTGATAAACAATACATATTATACAATAATGATATTACATGGAACTGCAGCTGTCAACAAGTTGGTGTATCAATTACATAAGCCAATAGCGATTAGATTGTGCATGCTTAGCAAAGAGAAACGCAGGACAAAGTTTGCGCTTTGTAACGCTTTCATGAAAGTACAGCAAGTTTTCTCTCAGTCAGTATTCTTGACGTATGTATCTTTACAACACTCCAGCCACTCAACATAAATTTGCCTATGACGCCCACAAACTCTACCTTATTTTCCTGACCCTATTCACTTTACCATCAAACCTCACAATTAAAATAAATTATTTTGTTGCACAATGATGTGTACACGACCAACGTATATTGTGGGCTTTTTCAGATCCGGATTTTTATATTAAATATTAACAGATCGGCGGATTTTGTATTTTTTTCTCGGAAGAGCATATTCTTCACTACTCCTATACGCACGTCCCCCCTTAAACCTCGCCGTGATGTCATAATATAAAACAAACCTGAATATCTCACGAATCACGCTGAGGTAACAAATTGCTAAACACAATGTTATTTCATCAGTTTATATTATCTTCTATAGTACCGTCTTACCATACATGTACTTACCACAAGGGGTTGTTACCAGAGCAATGGGTGATGTTACTGTAATGTTTGTGTCTAGGTTAGTGTGGTTTTTTGGACAATATTGTTGGTAACATGGTTAGTAGTAACAGGTTTAAACAAGTTTGTGCTCCTGTGTCGTCAGCAGATATTGTGTTTTTAGAAAAATCAGATTAAACAATTAAAGTATTTTTCATGGTCAATTATTTCACTGTCAGTGAAACTGTTACTGTTGAAACTGAAACCAAATACCTCCAGGACACATAATACTAGTGTGAATGCAGACTGTATATTGTTGATTAGATGCATATGTTAGTACACGGTATGGTAGTTAAGAAACACTT
The DNA here is from genome assembly GCA_025770025.1 of Virgularia gustaviana. Lineage (NCBI taxonomy): Eukaryota > Metazoa > Cnidaria > Anthozoa > Scleralcyonacea > Virgulariidae > Virgularia > Virgularia gustaviana. The sequence goes on from JAOTOK010030092.1 coordinate 9,221, forward strand.
AAAATTATTTTTAACTGAATTTTGAAAAATATATTTTTTGAAAAATTATAAGGAAAATATATGGCCCAGGTAAATATGTGGCGAAGGAAATACAAACCATAATGAATACATTGTGTACACAAACAAACAAACAAAAAACAAACAAAACAGCATTTCTAGACAAACAAACAAACAAACAACAAGTAACAGGAACCAGCAACAAACAAACACACAAACACATACACAATACATATTTAGCAAACTAATAAATTAGTTTTATTTGAATTTGCACAATATACAATGTATATAGATACATATTAGATAGATATTTATACAGAATATTAACTATCTACAAGGCTACTACATATATACAAAAAACAACCTTTCTGAAACACAAATTTTAATAGAAGAGCTTGTTTTTACTGATAGAGCGAGAGGGATCATATTATTTAAATAAAAAAAACAAATTTGGATGGGGTTTAATACTGTGGCCATGTGTTTCAGAAAGATTTCTTTATAAACAAGTTAGATAATATTTTACATATTCCTACCCTATACATTATGAATAAAATTTGTAAAATTATACAAAAATTATAAATTATTTGCTAGCTAACACTATAAAACCAACACTAACTTAAGTTACAGTTCTACTTTAAGTCACGATTACATTGTCCAAGAAACAGCAAAATAGGGTCAACTTTCAAGGGACTACACACAGAAAACATTGATAGTTTTGTTCTCTATTGAAGTATTGACACAAAAGATATGGGACTAACAAGGTTAAAGCTACTGGATCCCAGGATATCCCTAAACCACCTGTGATCCACTGCTTGATCCCCAAGTAAGTACCACATCTGTGTCAGTTCAAATTGACCACATTTTTTACAGATGAATGGACAATGTTTAACTGTACTTAATACAATATTTACCACATTACAACCATGCTTTAACCATGCAGACAGTCTGAGTACATGTTAGAAACCCTGTGTGTGTATTTCCAAACTAACCATGCATTAAAATAGAAAAATGTCTGCGACTCAACAATTTACATCCAAGTATAGACTTCATAATGAAAATATATCAAATATTTAAACTGTACAGAAAACCGAATTTACAAATAAAGCTTTTGCATTTTACATTGGCGCTTGCAGAAATTCACCTCATTTTGTTACAAAATGATACAAGATGAACGTATGTATGTATGAACATTGGGAAATTAGACTTATGGATTCCATTATAATTGATAAAAGATAGCCACGCTTCTGTTGCATTTTGATTTGTTTTGCTACATTCTAAACCATGAGTGATAGTTTGAATTAGTTTGAGAAGTTTTCAATACACAAAGTATAATATACAATTACAAACCTGCATTGTGGCAAGAAATTTGAGAACTAGTCAAGATTATTAATGAATTTTTAAAAAATATATCTACTAGACTGTAGACAACAAGATCTGTAGCTCCAAACACATAATAAACTAACAGAAACAGTGATACTAACCCTTTGGACTGGCCATTGGCTCTGTTTTCAAAAAACTTTACATTAACAATGTCAGTTGCACCACATTCCTGCAAAGCATCTTCCAACTGTCTGTCAGTTGTCCACTGGAATGAGAAATACTATTCAGTAATTTGAAGAAACTACTGTATAATCAGGCTTCTCAACTCTGGTTGGCAATCAGGTAATGTTGATCTACTGTGAATAACTTTTCTAAACAATACTGTTTTTCTACCATTTGTCATCTAAGCATTAAAAAGTGCATATTAAGTCCATTGGCTGCAATACTTCATAAATATAGTTCCTAACCTACCAGTCATCGGGTATTGATCAATGCCTTTCCCATTACACACATGTAATTACAGCTGTTTTAATAATTAATAAATTATTTATAACTGATGAAGTTTTGAAATTTCAGACATTTTCCAGATAACCTACTATGTTACATACTCATTAGTCACATTTACTTAAAGTGCCTATATCATGGTCAGGGATTTTACGTTTTTCAAATATTAGAACAAGATAAAGTAAATTAGTAATTTTACTTCTT
>JAOTOK010030103.1:0-11242 GCA_025770025.1 Virgularia gustaviana
CGTACGTCATGTAATATGACTGGAAGATGACTGCTGCCTACGTTAAGATTAGTAACCCTCGCAAAGCTCGGGGATTAATTTCTCCATTTATTGCGACTGTTTTGAGAAAGCGTCTCAATATAAACGAATGCTAGCACGGATACTGTACCCAAGAGTATGCAGACATCGCGACATGTAGTTTCATAGAAGATTCAGGACTGATGAGCGATTTGAAATGGTGAGATGAATCGAAGATCATTTGATCTGGCCGCTGGCGGCATTTGTTCGAGCCAAATAAGCTTCGCGTCCACTGCTTCCTTGGTATTTTCTTGTGTTTATTTGCTACTAAAAAACCAAGCAATCACCAATGCAGCACATGCTCTTCATTAATAACTTTCAATAGATCTTCATGACTTGGTTTGAACAGTCTGAAACTGTGATATTAAAAACAATACTGAATAGAACAGCTGAATGGCGAAATACCACCTCAGAGTTTTCCTTCTCGCTGCTAGTAAATCAGGAAGTAACGTGCTCGTGTCATCTTCGCGGAATAAGAAATGCAGGGGGTTTCGGGTAGGCTCCCTATTTTTCGCTCACACCCTAATAAACCCCACAGAGAGCCGGTCACGCCGGCTATCTGACCAATGATTCGAGTTAGGTTCCACGTATGTATACGAAGGTTTCTAGAACAGCCACGTGCAGGATAATAGCTACATTTTGCAACAGTTTATTCAGTTGTCAATAACTTCAGTAGAAGATCTGTTTTTTTAGCTGTCCTTATTATTTATGTTACCTACAGGCACGTAGTTCGCCTCACAGCTCAAAAGACGACAGTACATAATATTTAGCACAACAACAATATGACCGATTCAAGACAAGTGAAGTTATAAGTCATTTCAAAAGCATCAAGCATCGTCGACTTTGTTTAGCTATATTATTTTTAAAATACGGTTAGTGTTGCTAAGATAGAAGCAATTGTGTTCTTCATAATTAGTTGCTGTTAGAAATAAACGTCACGGTCAAGGTTAAATTTCGCGGACATTTGCTTTCCACTATTAGCATGCCCCCCCCGAAAATATTTCGCCCCCTTCAATTTTCCATTCTGGCTACGTGCCTGGTTACCTACAGTCTCGATTTTGTGAGGTGGAAGCTAAGTAGGACTATAAAAGGCGCCTGTCCTGCTAGCTTTCTATGTAATATATAAGGGTGAATAGATCGCTTTAAAACCTTGAGCTAGTTACACAAAGGCTAGATGGCGCTAATTTTCCTACCTCTGTAAAATTGGTTGTTTTGTCGAAATTACCTCAAATTAACATTTCTGTATTTTTAGATCAAAATTATCTGGATTCATTCCGAGTCCACATCAGTAATTCCACAGAATTCTGTTGATTTTTATTTAAAAAACTTAGATCGAAAATCGACATTTTCTATTGCATAGTGCTATCGGGACTTTGTCTAACCGGCCCCTGTTCCTTTTACCATTGGTTTTGCTGTTTAAAAACATCACAATGTTCACACATATAGAAAGACCTTCCCTTCCCCAAAGAGATCATTTGAGGGAATCTGCCACTGTGATGTAGTATAATATTCTGTTCAACTCAAACGCGGTAGCTAGTCGTAACAACTGCCATTGCCTTCTAATAAGTTTTTGGTGCATAAACATTTAATCAGTTGTGTTCTGCAACATACATAACAAGTGCGTTATTTGAAAATAGCAAAGTTCAAAAAAACGTTATCAAAAATTAAAACGTTTGATTGTTGTGCGGGATTATCAGTGAAAAATTACGTATAAAATAGTTGAGTGCGAAAAGTTTGTAAAATAGTGAAGAAAGATGAAATAGCCAAGTTCCCATTCTGGATCACATATTCTGATCACTCTAGAAAAAAGATATAACAAAAAAGTTTAATTCCCGTTGAAAAAGTTTATGTCCAAATTATGCAGCGACTCGCCTAGTACAGTGCTGCCCAAGCGTTTTCCTAAAATATAAGCAATCGCCATAATATACTTTTTCCAGTTAATATAAATTGTACAGGGTTAATAACTATTTGGCCGGGTAAGCAGTTGCGTGGAAGTTCATTAACTTCATTTTCTTTCCAAGCCAAAAGCGAAAATGTAGTGAACTGCCAAAATGACGTAACAATAATTAGCTATTTAGTAGTTCGCCACCTTTTCCCTTTTGGCTCGTGATTTAAACTGCCTACGTACGCAGCACTACAACCTTATTCGATTACATCCCTAAATATTTCTTGGTGTTTTATCGTTCTCTTCGCTTGGGAAAAGTTGCGATAAGTCGGTAACTGGCAATTATGCTATGCGCACGTATGTCCGGTGTTATTGCCCACCCATAACCTTCTCGAAAGAGGATAAAATGCGCCAGGGTGGAGGTCAACGATCTCCAGACTTCTGTGGAATGTTTTTTTCAAAACCATTTCAATATATTTTTTCAAATGGGACAAAAAAATTTCCACTGCATGCACTGAAAAGGGGGAATTTGGAAAAACAGGAAGTGACAATGGGACAAGTGACTATCCATACGGAATTGACATTACTGTATCTTTAATAAGGATCGTAAGATAGATCTTGCTGATAGTCGTTGACGGACTTTTCCTACTGGCTATAGCTTTTGGAAATCTACTTTACTATAACAGGGAAGCTAAGAATTAGAACAAAAATAGCTATCAGGCCCAGTAAAAGTTTGTAAAATTTCTCAGACAAATCCAACGAAGCGTATTTGGAAAACAAGGGTCATAACCACATGCAGTAGCTTAGATATCAAACGCAAAACATTCTTACTTACCGGGGCTGGAGTTGTCGATGGTGAGTCTCCGTTAGTAGTCGAGTGGTAGGCACTCTCCGTGTCCGATCTCAAAGAACCGCCTCCAGGGTTAACGGTTGCGGTAGTAGCGGAGTCGTAACTGGCCACTGTCCTCACTGTACCCCTTCCAGACGCATCATCGTAAATGGGATTGATTTCGTAAAATCCCGATTTTGTTTCCTTGGGATTCCTGTAACCGACTACGTCATCTGCAAAGATGTATTCGTTTCCTTGTTTGACTTTATAGGTTTTCGGATCACCTGAAGCGACCTCGTCGTCAGTACGAACGTCATGGTGATATGCTTTGCCATCGCGCATCTCATAATGTCTACGTACCATGTATCTAAGGTAGAACGTTTTGTGATGAGAAGCGTTTCGAAACAAGGGAGATATTTTAGCAATAAATAATTTTTGAATTCATTGCATGCAAAGTTTTGAAACAAACTTTCTGAAACACAATAGCAATTGAGCAAATTTGGGCAAAGCAGCGATGCAAGACCTTTTCCTTTAATTTCGGGACACGGTGATACAGCTGTAAGTCTGTTAGTAGCATATCTAATGCCCTGCAATAGCATTGAAATAATATCAACTGATAATATTGTTTATTACTATTGTATATTGCTTCTTATCATATAAGTAGACCTCGTGATACTGGGAAATACACAGTAAAGTATTCTTCCAGATCTTCACCAGTGACGATATTTCCCATATAGCTACACAATAATCTAAGGGAGACCTTTAGAAAAATGTCTTAAGAAAACATGCATAAGTGGTGTTGGAATTTGAACATACCTGTCTGATTCCACATTTCCAGAACATTCGACACAGCACAACGCAAAGACTACCAACAAGATCAGGACAAATAATATACCAAACACCACAGCGTACACCACCCACCATTTATCATCTATAAAAACAAGGATAAAATAAATTATGCACATGCAGAATACGTTGCCTAGACAGGCAGAATGAAATAATAGTCAGAGTCCACCATAGTCTAACACTTGACGGTTTTATTTGTCAATGGAAACCGTGGGTATACGTAATCTATATGCGACTTTTTGAATATATACGAATCTCAATCCTGGATTCTATTTAACAGCTCTTTCTCAATTACGGATTCCAAATCCAGTATTCTGGATTCCCTCTGAATTACAGATTCCCAAGCTAAAGATTAGTCGTATGTAAGATTTCGAATTAACTCGCATGGAGAGCAATAAAATGTATTTACGAAACATACCACTTGTTGATGGAGGTACCGGAGCAATAGTTGCTGTGGTTGCAGGTAAGCCAGTACCATTTGTTTTAGGAGCACCTGTACTGGCAGGAAGACACTTCCCAGTTACTGGATCAACGTCTCCGTAACAGTGACATCTGTACGAACCCAATACATTTACACACTTCCCAAACTCACAGCTGACACCTGGTATTTCGTTGCTCGACGACGCACTACTATCACACTCATTGTAATCTAACAATAATTAAAATTGAGTCAACCAACTGCATAAGAGTATTCAAAACTACAAATACTTGTTTTTGAAATCTTATTTACTTCTGGAAAATCATTAATAATAATGGTATTGCCGCACACGTAATAAAATACATGTACTCGTTTGTCTCAACCGATTAGTAATTCATTAATTTTACCATGTACAAAGCTAAAAATAATCGTCTTGGTGTTAATGCATGGGAGCTCGCTTCATATAATCTTTCTAAGGTTATTATTTGCCTATCTGACTAAATGACAAATTGACTTGGGGATTTTCTGTTGAACAGTAGAGAATAATTAACGGTTCAAACCAGAGTTATTTAATCAAGAACATCCGAAAATTAAAAGAAACACCAGGAATTCAAAATCGCGAATACGGGACTGGGTAAAACTACGTCGCAATAGTCACTGCACGGCTTAATCTCGAGAATTTACATAAAGTCCATTATGTCCTCAACTTGGAGTAACACAGGGGAAGTTGTGAAAATGTATGCCATGCGTTTTTATGCAATCAAGGTTTGCGAAAGCTGAAGGCTTAGGGGCCACAGTAACTTGCTGGTTGGATAAAATATTTGTTTTACTTAATAGATATTGTTCGCTCTACCGATTATTGTGTTGCAGCTTTTTGCCAGTACTATAACTAGTCAAATTATTATGTTCAAATCGGGGCAGCAAAAAGATACGTATTACTGCACTGGCTAGAGTTCTTTGCATTAAAAGTATAATAAAATAGCTCACCGTCAACTTTTGCATTTTCCTTTCTCATCTGAATCACATAAGGTCCTAGCATGTCGTGGGTTGCATTGTGTTCCATACCGTTCCATAACTGGTCTTGTAGGGTTGCCACGCCATTATCTCCAAGATTAACGTTGGCATCAACAAAAATTAGGTATGAGACCACTACACTGCCTTCTCTGCAAAGATAAAGTTCACAATTATGTGGTAAATATAGATAGTGCAGATACAAAGTGGATATTCAAGCATCCGAACCTTCTAGCTATGTATGCTATAATTCCTCTAAAGGCCCAATTCACAATTTTTAATTTCTCGTTTGCGATGGTCATTTTGATGGATGAAGCCAAGTGTAATACATATGGCACCTGGCACACATAGCTATGGCATGGCTGTGAGTTGTTAGGAGGGTTAGCTCAAGGTTAATTACAGATAGTCCACTGTTCTCGTATAAAATTCACGTAGCAACATATCGATAAATTCAGATCAAAATTCCATGATGTTATACCCAAATATAACTTTATCGGAGCCCGTTCAGGGTGTTTGCAAAATTTAAGAGTTTGAGTTTGAAAACGAGACTTGGTCAGAAATTACAGGAGGGGAGAACTGGCCTAGATGAACCTGTGTTATTCATCCAAAGCCATGGCCGGAATACTTGAGTCTGGTGCTAACGATAGTTCAGCTAGAAGTATAACCACTACTACACTTACTTGAAGGAATACACCCTCACTCTTAAGACTGGATCTCCGAAGGCTTGTAGCAGCTGTCAAAAAACACACGATACATCAAGATTACTCGTACAGATTTAGAAAAATGTTTGTTAGAAATAATTTATTATCAAATAATTATTACAATGAGAGTCTAGTGGCTAGAAGAGATGAGAATATAAACTATTGTTCACAGTGACCTTCCAATATTGCCGATAAGTTTTTTAGAAGGCTTTTCTACATAGGACAATTTCAAAATAAATCTCTAATGCCCCATTTATTTATGCAATAAGTAAAAACATCATTATGTGTATTTAATCCTTTGTCATTTGTCACGGCAGATTCTTTTTAAAATTAAATTGTTCTGTTTATTACTGGTGTTTAGAAAAACGTTTCATGAAGAAAACGTTATAAGGCACTGGAGTCATAAACCCGATTTAAGTGGAATTGGCGGCCATATTGAATTGTCGCTGTTGCCATCGTAACGATTTAATCTATACGTTATTTAATAGTTTTGTATACTAAACAATCCCACCTAAAATCAATGGTAATGTTTCAAATTGAACAATTTTGTATTTCCAAAACTCGAAACAACCAATTGCCAAAAATTGTTCAATATTATATTGAAGCACGAAAACAAATGAATATTAAAAATCGTAAAAAAGTGAGACTTACAAGTTCCCCAATCTCGGTTGAAACACGTTTGAACCTAACACTTTGTTGGTCGGTGAGGTCATTAGTAAAAGCCAGGTTCTCGATAATTGTAATTTCGCCAACGTATGTATGAGCATCTAAATCAAGAATAGGATAGGAATGTTTCATTAAAATTGGCCAGCTTAGGGATAATCCACAAAAAGACACTAGTACCACGTCGTATTTGTAGAGATCTCACACAGAGAACTATGTTAGGAAGGAGAAGTGTATTGCATTGCATAGTGCACGGCATTGTATTGTATTAATTGTATTACATTGTATGCATTGTATCATCGCATTGTATTTTAATATTGTATTGTATTGTTTTACATGGTATTGCATCCTATTCTATTGTACTAATATACATTGTACTGTATTCTATTGTATTGCAGTACAACACAATACATTACATTGCATTGTATTGAATTTCATTGAATTGCATTGCAGTTGCCCACCTTCACAAAGTCCATTATCGCCAGTGTCAATCATGCCCATTTCTTTACAATAACAATCATATGAGCCCATGTAGTTCACACAATATTTGTCGGCTGCGCAAATAGTAGGGTTCGCTGTGCATTCATCATTGTCAGCTGAAAGAAAGGAAACATGACATTTGAATGTATGTTACATATTTATATTGGTCAATACTCTTAAACCGATATTTATAATTATAGTGTTATTGTGTCAACTGTAAATATAGGATAACAACCGAATTGGAGGTCTTTCGTTGAAATTCAGGAAATTAATACTCACCAAACCCATTTTCCCTTGTTCTCAAGAGGTTTTGAAAGACATTTTGTGATTAAATACCTTCTTCTTATGTGCAGTGTGTATTGATGTTTTTTTGGTGGCATTGAATTCAATTTCAAGACCATGCTGCAGGGTTTTACATTTTCAATTTAAGACCGGTACCGGGTTCAGCCCACTCTCCCCAGTCCCTATTAGTAACCAGAAAGTGCAACCGGTCATTCAGAACGTTGGTCTTGAGTCGAAAACCAAAACCGATTGAGAACAATAGAAAATGGGTGTGGTCAGTTTTTAAAAGTTGTACTTGTATTGCTATACACATTGCATACAAAACGCCTGGTGTAGTAAAACATGGGATGTTTAAGACTTAGTCAAATAAATTCAAATAGCTAATGAAATGTGTAAAACATGGGATCCTTTAAGACTAACTCAAGAAACAGCTATGAATACCATGGTTAGCTTCTTCTAACAAAACTACTGTGCAAATTTAGTTCAACTAAAAAGTAATTTTAATTTAAAGAAACCCTGGAAGCTGTCACATTCATTGACATCTTAGGTTGTAAGCAATACTTCAGTGAACCATATAGACGTCAAGTGTTAGAAAATCAGCGCCTTGTTCTTTCATCAGTTAATGAGAAGTTAATGAGGAATTAAGGAAACTTATCAAGTATCTGTGGCTGATATACAGATAACGTTTGCGAGCAGTCACCTGTTTGGGGATTGCTGACTTGAATACCACCCAAAACATCTGAATCTTCCAGTTTCTTCTGAATTTCTTCTTGTATCTCTTCGGGTTCCTTGCTCTTGACAATAATATCAAACTTGGCTTTGGCTTTACCGTCCTCACCTTCCCTAATTTGGAAAAAGGGTGGACAGAAAACAACTGGGTTCAGCTTCTACCCTTTAGCAGACGTTATTATTAACTTGATAATAAACTTACTCTACACTCTTAAGAACAACATCGACAGTATCCTCGCCGATTCCACTAGCTTTCAAAATGGCTTTCACCTGCAGCAAAGGAAAGGGAAAATATCATGGATTAATGATAGTGATAAATACAAAAGCTTTTAGAGATGCTTACAGTACTATATTACAGGCCTGCTGACCTTTCTTAGGGGCTGATGCAGGGAGGCGCATGTAGAGGCGTAGGGTAAGTTTTAGGGTGGGGCCCATGGAAATGGATGTGCCGTGCTTCCGTGGAAAAGCAGATGTGGTTACGAAGTCTATACAACAGCGAATTTTGGGGCTTTGAAGCCATTACAAAACCACATGTGCGAGTCAGGTTTCAGCGTTTTCGCTACTGGCATCTTAGTAGGACATTTTTACCATAAGAGGGCACTCGTTATAGGCACTCATGTGGGTATCGGTTGGCCCGTATGACCGATGCGGTACATCTCTTCTCTTTTGGCTTGACAGGTAATAGCTGCTCTCGAACAAAGCTAGCGTGGCACCATTCCAAAATATTATGTTGCGCTTGTGAAATTGACACTTCGAATACCGCTCGTTTTAGGTAGTGGCGCGGTAGGGTACAGTTAATGTCGGCTTTTGATTATAGATAAAACTTGTGTAATAATGTTCTCTAGCATAGCTAAAAGGGACGTCAGACCTGGCGATAGCTCTATCGAATATAGCTTCGAAATAGAAATCTTAATGGATAGAGCCCAAATACAAAGTTTGACGCGTCAATATATTGTGACGTCGCTCCGCGCTTGGATACTTAATGATTGTTAAATAAAATTATGTTTTATACTGTTCCATTATATATTCCGGTTATGATTGAAAATGTTTCCTTGAAAGAGCATTAGAATGTTTATTTTTTCTTTATAATTATAAGGCTAATATAAAATGGCGGGTTTCTTGTTGCAATCTTGAGCTGATTCAGTATATCTCATTAACACAAAACCGTTTTGTTTTCAAACTCTTCTATTTGGACGATGTTGACTAAATTCTCCATATTAAAGGATGCTTTTTCCGGTCTGACCCACCATTTAAAAAACCCCAGAAGAGGTTGGATCACGAACAGTGATTTTAATTTCCTATTACGTACCTGCTCCTCGAGGGTCTGCGCTAATTTACCAAAGTCTTCTGAGTTAGGATCTTTCATGTCTTCTGTGTACGTCTGGTTAGTATTCAGGGCAAAACCATAGGTCAAAGCATCTACGATACAAATATTATAAGCTATTTCCAGAAACCAACCTCAATTGCTCTTTTTAACTACATGCTGATCAAGCACATTAAAGATTCATGGAAGAAAAATACAACAAATCAAAAAACATAACTTAAGTGTTTAGGTACCTTGGCAAGTATTATCGATGACATACTGGTTTGGCATAACACAATTGCATCTGTGTGTACCGTATACATTGGTACAAGTTGAACCAGTTGGACAGGGATTCTCTAGCGTGTTGCACTCATCAATATCTTGAAGGAAACAAAAAGTAGGAATATTTGTACAGATTGTTCAGTATTATTGAGCTTAAGGATGAGGTGCGAGCAAGCATGAACGACTCTGGTTACATGGCGCAAAAACGTCGTACTCAGCCGTTTTCCCAACTATCCTTTTCAAGGTAAGAGACAGCAAATTAAAATGATAATACACTGGCTGTTACAATAAAAGCAGTGTCCAATCCAAATCCAAGTGTGTCATTTTGTGAACGTACGAACGTATGCATGTAGTTACATGAAATGTTGGTTATTTTAAGCGTAGGTGAAAGCTGTCATAACAAGAGAGCTATTCCAGTGGAAGCAATAACACGACTATATTTTTCATTGGAAAGTTATCATGGAAGAGACAAGGGAGGAGGTGCGGCTATGATAGCACTAGAATTTTCAAAGTTTTGGTACTCGTGTAATACGAAAGTACGCATACACGAAGACGCTTCTACAGAGTCTGAGGTCCACAGGAACGACTATGAACAGTTGTAGGTTGCAGTATTCATAGCTTAATAAACTCGTATTAAGTCCAATGAGAAGCTCCCTATAATACTAATGGTAGTATAAGAAAAAACACACTTACCAACACAGTTTTCATCTATCTGAATTGTGCCAGAGATGCACTTTTTGGAAATTGCTAGAAAAATAGATGTCAACATTGATTTGATATATAACATGTGGCCATATCCGATATTCGATATCCGATATAAGATATTCGATATATGATATACCATATGCCATATGCCATACATCATATACCATATACCATATACCATATACCATATACCATATACCATATATCATATACCATATACCATATACCATATACCATATACCATATACCATATACCATGTATCATGTGCCATGTGCCATGTGCCATATACCATATACCATATACCATATATCATATACCATATATCATATATCATATATCATATATCATAATATCATATATCATCATATAACATACTTTACATATCATGTAATTGTAATATTAGATTGTCAGGATTATCCTGAATCCTAAAAATCGTATTGTAACGGTATAAATAGTTGTATGGTTATTGTCTGCTCAGACGATAACAAACGAGATGGCATTGGAATCTAGCGTAGATCGTTGTATTCTAATTTTGTGTTTTTCTCTTTTTTGGTATTTGCCGCCAACAGAGGACGCAATAGTGGTATGATTTTACTGTTTCATCTAAAAATGATATAGAACAACAATTATTGACTTAGTGCGTTGCTTAGCTTACCAAATCTAAGCGAGTCAACCTGGTACACAGTGTCTTAATTATCGGTCCTCACGCTATACGGTACGAGGTGGAGGAGAGAGATACTTCATATTCGGGTGGCAAAATATAGTTCAATTTAGGGTGGTTACTTTTTTAATCTATACTTTTTATCCAAAATCACTTCATGTCAAAAATGCTTTCTAGTTATCATATCTACAAGTTTAACTAAATCATCTGATTTCTTACAGAAACGTGGTCCGCCTGGTGATAGAGGAGAGCCTGGTGAACAGGTAACGATAACAAATTCTACTGATTTCACTAAAGGTTTCAGCCCTCGGGAGCACTACAGCCACCAAGCAAATCACCGTTGGAGTGATTCTGAGCGTTGCTGGTGATAACCGCTGCAGTGGTCATTT
>JAOTOK010030114.1:0-11239 GCA_025770025.1 Virgularia gustaviana
ACCACACATAATAAGGAAACAAATCTTTTAATCGATAAAGACACTGGGGAAACGCCATATTCGCGATGATAACACAAAGACTGAACCGACTGTTGAAAGTTTTTCACACCTACAAAAGCAGTCGAGCGGATAGCCGTCTCAATTCACTTAAATGCTGCGACACACTTTTAACAAATAGCCGCGACACCACTACAATTGCCCCCATATTGGAAATACTAATTACTGATTAGTAGTATCCAAAGACTTCATGTAGTACAAATGTGGGAAGCACGTGTGGCAGAAGCGTTTAGCATGCTGCCTCTCACCTCTAGCTAAGCCCGGTTGAGTATGGTTAGTACTTAGATGGGTGACTGCCTGGTGAGTAGAGTTCCAGTTGGTGTCTTCCGTGCTTCGAGGGTTTTTCTCCGGGTACTCCGGTTTTCCTCCCTCAGCAAAACCAACTTAGAACACGTGGGACCGCAGTAATTGGCTTTTCGGCTGTTGCGGATATACCCTGTCTGAAAAAGACGAAGTTAAATAAACTCAAATATATTGTATCAAAACAAAAATTGTAAACAACCTTCGCACATGCGCAGACTGGACTTGAGCCTATCTTTAAAAAAATTACATGTCTTTTTTCATTATTTAGCAAATAACCACAAATATGTCACTGGTTATTTAAAATAACCTGTTCTCTCACGACTTGTCAATTTTGGTTATGTCAAATAATGGAATATCCTTGAATGGTTTATATCAGATAACCAAAGCCCGTAAAACTTGGTTATACCAAATAACCAAGTCTGGTAAAGTTGGTAAAATCAAATAACTAAGGTTTGTAAACTTTGGTTATATCAAATAACCAAAATAATATATTTACACATGGCGAACTGAATGACGTGATGCCGCGTGGTGAATTTCCAGCACCCCCGTCTCCTGTGCGAGCGACAGCCGCGAGATCCTCGATTGTTAATTCGTGGTTTGCACAAAATGACGGCAAGAGACAACGCAACGGCACCTTAAGTGAATCGCGTTGAGGTCGAAACGTTAGGAAGAACGCTCTCAACTGCTATAACAAGGGCTATTCAAGGGACTTTAACACGCCAGCTGGTGAGTGATCATTATTCGTCATGTTGTTAATGAATATTTATAACTTATTCATGAATAATGCAGCTTGGTCCAAGACTGCTTCGAGTACTATAATTATAGGCCTATGGTTACGCACATGGCTTTTTAGCTTTTGAAATATATTCTAAACAAGTTTGCTGTTTGTTTACTGTAAAGCAACTTCAAGTGGCAGCCCTGGTCCCAACCAATTTCAAAACAAAGCATCGGTAAGTCAGTATATAGTTCATTAGTTGGTGTTTGTTGTATATCATATTGAATTTGAGATAATATTAGTTTGTTATAAAAATACATATTAATATTATTTTATAGGATCGTTGTTGTTGGGCCATTCCATTTAATGTCCACACACCCCTGGTGGAGGAAAACTGGTGGGGGGTGTATGTGTGTCGGTATCCTTTGATGCCTAATAAATTTTTTGAACTTCTGGAGGGTCGTGGTAACAATTTCAGAATTCTTAGGGTGTTCTGCATTGGCAACTTTGTAAAGGGTAAAATTTTCGAGGAGTTCCTCCACCAGGGGGATGGATTTAAATGGAATGGCCCGTTATTATCATTATCATCATTATCATCATTAGTACTGTATTGTTGTTATTGCTGTTTTGTTACTATGTGACGAGCCATACAACAAGTAAAAAAATTAAAGGCTTTAATACACTTTAAATGATGGCACATAAATCTACTATAGTTTGAGTAACATGGCGATTTTATATATAATCTCAAGTACAATTGGTAACCAGGCTTTTTCAGGTAACCCAAAATCATCAGATTCACCCCCCCCTTAAATTCGAAATTTACATGTATAAGGTTTAAAATTTTATAAGTTTCTAAACACTAAATAATTACTACGTTTTAATCCCAGCCGTATCGTGAAGGTGGTTTCACCTGTCTGGTAGGGCGTCTCAGTTCTAATAACTGCCCAAGATTGTCCCCCCTTTTTCTGTTGTCGAGTTAAGTTCTTGAACCAACTGTGTTGAAGAACCGTGGTCTTGGACAACTTCCTGTGCAACAGTCCTTGGACGAACTTCAGGTACATTATGCATCGGATTTGGCTGCCGATCCTCCTGTAACAAAGGGGGTGTAATAATCCTAACTCTGAGCAGATGACACAGGACATGGTGCAAGATCTCGCAACGAGACTGTTGATTCTCCTCCATCTGAATATCTCACACGAGCAAATGTAGGATTGACATCCGTAAGTTCAACCTCATCCACCAAAGGATCGCTCTTACTGGCTCTAACAAATCTCCTTAATAGGACTGGCCCTGGCGATTGTAGCCATGATGGAAGCGAAGATCCATGTAAGGAGCGACGTTGTAAATCGTAAACTTCTCATGAGGGCTGGAGTTGGTTGACGTGGAAAGTAGGGATCTTATTGAATGCAGAGCATCAGGAAGCACTACTTTCCCACTGTGAGAGGGATATGTTTCCACTCTTTAAAGCAAGTTGAACTGACTTCCAAATAATTCCATGGTACCGTTCAACCTGACCATTCCCCATGGGATGGTAAGGAGTAGTCTTGCTACTTGCCACACCCCGTTGTAATAAATATTCTTTGAGTTCTTGTGAAAGAAACGAGGCGCCACGGTCAGAATGGATATAATTTGGTGTACCACAAAGAGTAAAGATCTGATCTAAGCACTTAATCACTGTTGTTGAATGCCTATTTGGACAGGGAAAGACAAATGGGAAACGAGAATACTCATCCACAACTGTGAGTAAGTAGGGTTTTGAGTTGCTGTGGGCAAAGGTCCCTTAACGTCAATGCAACGTTCCATAGGGTGTGTAGCCTTAATGAGAACCCCTCGCATTCTCAAGTTCAAGTTTCAGTGAGTTAAATACACTCAGAGCAAACTTGTTCAATGGAAATGTTTTTGTTTCAAACAGAGGCTTTATCTTATCTGAAAAGTTTGGTATCCATTTTGCATAATAAGCAAACATACCAACAGCTCTACGAAGAGACTGGAGATTTCTAGGAGGTGGAAACTCCTGCGGAGGCCACAACCTCTCCTTATCAGGGGATATAACCCCGTTACCAACAGTGTACCCAAGAATATCAATGGATACCTGTGATTCTACTGATTTGCTTTCATTAAGGGTAAAATTACATGCACTACTGCAAATGCTCCTTCTGATCTCGACCTGCCACTGTTATGTGATCAACAAAACGAGTCCTTCTTCCTCCACAAACTTATCCATGGGTCTATGAAAAACTGCCACCCCATTTGGCATTCCAAAACGAACTCGCCGAAATTGATAAAGCCTCCCATTTGCTTCAAAGGCAGTGTATTTCCGATCATTTTCCTGAATTGGAACCTGATGATAAGCACTTTTCAAATCAAAGGTGTAAAAGACTTTATACCCAGCTAGTTGGTTAACCATATCATCGATTCGGGGCAGGGGATAAGCATCAGGCTCAGTATACAGGTTAATTGTTTGAGAATAGTCAACACATAGTGGTTTCTTGTGTCTCTGTAATGGATCTTTAGACACAACAACCGGTGCCCTCCATGGTGAAGAACTTGGCTCAATAATTCCTTCAGCAAGTAACTTAATTTCAGGCTCTTCATACAAATACAGTACCCATGTGTTCTTATTTGCCATCTATTCCAGATCATCCCTTATATGATAAAGTGTACAAGACTCTCACATCAGACAGTTTAAAGAATGGGATCTCCCAAGCTTCTCCCTATGCAGAGCCGGACTGCTTAGAAGGCTTTCATTCCTGTTTGAATCAGTTTTCACCAAAGATGATTGCCTACTCTTACATTGGAATGTACTGTAGGTAAGAATGTCATTGCAATCCCATGCACACTACATATGTTGTGATTACAAAATGGTTATATATCAACTATTTTTACATTTCAGGCACATATCTTCCCTACATTTCAATTATAATCTGAGGAGGGAGAGTGCAAAAGATGCTAATGAAAAGACGAGGTTGTTAGTTCGGTACCCAAAATTCAAGAATGGGGAAGCAACTGTTAGGGAAATCAAGATTGCCCCCAATTTTCGTGAGCTACCACACATCTTTGTATAAAGAATAGAATACTTACTGTTACAGTATATAATAACTTTTTAAAACAGAAAACATATGTTACACTAGCACACTCGCCATAATTTTGGACTGCTTTTTTTATAGCTTATGTTGAGGAACTCTATGAACTGTTTTTAAGTTGTAAGAAAAGTGAGCTAGAAGAAGCTACTATTAGAAATTGTCCTTAATGTCACCTGCTCCAATGAACACAATGTTGGATAAGGAGCCCAGGGAGAAAGCAATATCAAAGTACCAACTGCACCACGTATGTAATAATGATTCGCTTTAATCACCACGAACTATACAGCAAACAAAGTCAATAAGTTGGCTTACCAGTATCACTATTATATTCCTCATTGCTTCTGTATGTACATTTCAGTTCCCATACCAGATGCTCCTCACAACCCAGCACAGGCTGTGGCAAAGAAACAGCTACGTTGTACAGCATGCAAGCATCCTATGAAGGGGCACAAGATTGTGACAGATTGTCCCAAAAATATAGCGAAACAAAGATAGCAAATGCCTATTTGTATAATAATTATATTGTAGTTCACATGGTCTGTTTCTAATGTTATATTCCTTGACAAACTTTTATGCCTGTCTACACTAGCAATTTTCACAGCCATGATCATGATGTGATTATGTACTGCGAATATTTTCAATACATTTACATGCATTCTTGGATATCGTGATAATTGAGGTTGTCATAGTTTATCAAAACTTGTTCATGCTTGTTTATGTTTGATAAAGGCTGCTCAACAATCACGTTTGATTAAAGCATTAATGGTTTGCAAACCTTCATAAGGCATGTTGCATCAAGCATGAACAAGCAAAATATCCAATTTTTATAACTAACCAGTTCAACCTGGCATTGCATGTAAATAAACATTTGTCTAAATTTTAAATTTGTGACAGAAATCATTGAAAATTGCTACTGTAAATCGGCTTTTGCTGTTATATTGATGTATATGTTACTCTACAACAAGAGCTCTTGCTGTGGTGATAAATATCTATTAATTTTACAGTTGTTTTTTATTGTTAAGTTTCATTATTTATTTACATAAAAAAACTATAAAGTAACACAAATTGTTGTATTAGATAAAATAATAAAGGTAGCACAGGAGTGTAGAATTCTGATAGTAAAGTATCATTGACATGATGGGTTATTCATTCGTCTGGTACACAACAAATCCAGACTCGTCAGTTTGGAGTGGAAATGTTTTCCGTATTGCGCTGTATACGCAAGCTGGAAGAGGTACCCTTTTGTTGCCCAGATAGCCATATACAAGTCTGCAGAAGTTTCTGTACGACACTGCACGTAGATACCTACAGTGTGGGATTAAAAAATTAAGTTGGTCCTATGTTAAACTAACAAATTACAATCAAATAAGAGATGAAGAGCAAAGAACAAAAATAGTCATTTATGTAGGTTTTAAAATGAAAATCAAAAAAGTGAGACTCAGTAAAATGTAAGGATACCATAAATACAGTTGCATTACGGCAAGCATATGGAAATTATTATGATATCAATGATCATATAGAGCACCTACTGCAGCCACCCCCAGTAAATCTGCCCACCTGGATCACAGATTGCGGAAGTTCAATTTAACCCAGGTACAGGTATGCCAGATTATCACTTTCTGTTCATAGATATCCTCCAGTGAAAGTGAAGCAACCTTCGATGACATGGTTCGTTGCGAGGCGACACTTGATGTGTTTGGGCAAGCTGGGTTCTATGGCATTCCCAAATATGAAAAGAGAGCCCCCATTCTTTGTGATCTTCGTGGCCCAAGGGCAATTGCAAGGCTTTGCGAAAAGGAGAGAGAAGTGTTAAAGCATGGGAAAGAGAGAGAGAATTTTTGCTGAAACAGAAGGTCAATGACGGTAGTTGTTCAGGTAGCCAAAAGCAAGTGATGGACAAAGGAGTGAAAGAGCCAACTTCAGGCAACATTGGCTTAGAAGTGTGAAGCAGAAATAGATTACCTAATCAGCATGCTAGAGGAAACAAATAGCCAGGTTGGTAGTCTCAGTAGAGTAGTACGGGAACAAGGAATGTCACAATCATGTCAGGTCGAAAAAATTAATTGAAAGAACTGAAAGCAAAGCAGTTAAAAGGTTCCGGAGCTCTTCAAAAGGTGATGCAGAAGTTAGGAACACTTTCTGCTAGGAATGTGAACAAGAAGTGGAAGCATAGAGATGAGGTGAATGCCACACTTAAAGCTAAAATCAAGTACCAGGAAGAGCACATAGATAGTATTAGAAAGGAAAATGCATTATTACTACAGGAAACAGAGCTTCAATCTGAGGACATTACCAATAAAAACAGTGATATAATACGTAAGCTAAATAAGAGATTGGATACTGCTCTTGGCGCTAAGTCTAACTCACAAAAGTTGAAATGGTATTACAAAGGGAAATCAAAAAATATGAACACCAAGAAAGGGAGTGACTGCTGTTGTCTAAGATTTCAGATTTAAAATGTAGGATTTCAGAGCTAGAAAATGACCTGGAATATTTTCAGGAAAGAATCACTGAATTTACAGAACAATTTTTTGTAACCACCTTTCAAAATGGTAGATACACAGAAGATGTAAAGACAGTGTATGAGGACTTATTGTGCTGGGGTGTTGGAGTCAACAATGTAGAGAAAGTGGTACAGACAGTTCTTGGAGGCCTTGAATGTGGGAGATACCGAAAGTGACATTTTCAAAGTATATGTATTTAGAAGCATTGTAGGCTAACCCAGATTCAAGTTGCTGAGGAAGTAGTTGATGGGTGGGCTTCTGAGCATAGAACTTTATATAGCGATAGTATGCCCAAACATGGGTATAGCTATACAACATTTGATGGAAATGCTAAAGATGGAACAGTTTTAGTTCCTGGTTTGAGGGATGCACCTGGTGGAGATGGTTAAGCTCACTTCAATCTGCTCAAAGAGGTCTTGGAAGACATAGCCAAATGTGCAGACAATGAGAATAGAAATGCAGAAAAAAGTGTTGCTCTCAATTAAAAATCTAATGTCAGGTAGATGTGCCATGCAGAAGAAATTTAATAAGCTTCTGCAGGCTTACCGGCAAACCATTTTACCCAAGGTCGTTTAAGATTGGAACCTGCTATGTGAAGATGACAGAAAAAAAAATCTAAAATGAATGATTTGTTTTGTGGTCTTCACTATATGGTTGGCCTGGCTGACCAAGCTGAAGCTGCACCCAAAGTTTGGGACAAACTACCCTGATGATGCTCGAATAGGAAGCCCTGGTCATGGAGGATATAGTAGAGGAGAGTCAGGGACATTAAGATTAGTCAGAACAGTTTGTAAGGCCATCCAGGCAAAGGTCTGGTAGAGCAGTCTCGTTCTTGTATAAGGTTCAGTCATCTGATACTTTGCATGCCTGAATTAAACAATGTCCCTTATCAACAAACTCAGTGTAATTTTCCAGTCTGAGGCAAAGATTATCCACAAGTTTTATGCAAATTGTTCTCTATAATTCGCTTCGCAGTACAAGTAGTTTTGTTAGTCTGAGCTACATACTAATCACCAAATTAGATACAAGTCTGGCAATAATGCATGCTGATGCTGTACTGGGATAGTTAACGTTGCACACTACTAAATATGCATCATAAGTCATAACAACATGGTTGAGTTAAGTGAACCTCGTGATAAAAGTTTATGTTGTGCATATAAGAACAACCCCATTTTTCTGAGAAGGCGAATCACTCGGAAATTGAAAATGTCTTGTTAAAGGACTTAACATACGATTGACAATTCTTTTGTCACTTTGAGCTCATTGTCCCTGCCGCTTTTGGCATAATGCATTTCCTGGTGCAATCAAGAACTGTTGTGAAATGAATTGGTGTGAAATGAAGATCAAAAAGCAGAATGTGTTGTTTAAAAAATATTTTCCAGTCTAGGCTTTTACGCACAATCGTTGTCAAATCTACTGTCTAATTTTCTAGTGTGGAGTTATGTTATTGGAAATAAATATATATGGTGATCATGTAAAGTTCAAGGTTGTTCATATGTTGCTATTTTAGATGTTTGTCACACAATAAGTAGGCAAAAACAAGAAAACTACATCAAAACAGGCTGAATTGACACTTGGTATACTTTTTGCCGTCATATATTTGTTGTTGAATTACTTGTTGTACTAGTTGATTTTTTGAACAAACAATGATGTGGAAGGTGATACTTCATCTGCATGGTCGGCGTACAAAAGTCCTCTTTTACTTAAGTTAGTTCCTGCGCCCGATCGTAATTGCACACATGGGGCCAGGGTTTCCAGAATTCAGTTGGCCTTCTTTTGGAAACTAATATGGAATGAGTCATGTTTATGCTGGTGCATGCATGTATGACAGACTTTGTCTAACACGAGACAATTTTACTTTTTTCGTGTACTCAACATTATGATTGTATGCGAATAAAGCGTCGACAGGCTGATAAACTTTGGCATTGTCTGCTGCCACAGTGAATTGTAAACAACTTCGACTTCACTATTTGGTGGGGAACCAGCTATAAAAGCACGATAACATAAATCAAACTTGTCGATCTGAGCCATTAAACAATAATATAGTAAGGGGGTGACATCACCACGAGCATCACCACGAGTTCGGGGCAAAAACACCTCAGACCAGTGTCTAAAAATATTTTCACGTAATGCATTTGCATAACCATACAAAAGCGGGATGCAGTTACATTCACACTAATTTGACTCCACCACGGTGATTCAACTGCACACTCTCAAACGCAACGTTCTAGATTATCACAAACACAACACTCTTTTACATTCTATAACTGCACAAATGCTATATTTCGCAAACACTTTACTTTCGCACACACATTATTCAAGGTAGCTCACTTCTCGGAAACACATTTTAAACAAACACTTTTTTCGCACAGACTTACTTTTGCAGAAACATTAAATGGAAAATTGCCAGACAATCTGCTCGTGTGGCAAACAGGAAATGAGCTTGTGGAGACTGCAACTTGCAGTGTCAACAATGCTGTTTTTTGCGTACAATGCCAAAAGTGGATGCATGAGAAATGCCAGAAGCTCTCAACCAACCATATGGTAGTCTAAGGGAAGTTGCAACAGGGATATCTGTGCCTGTCTTGTGTAAGTGGTGGGAGATACTTCGATTTCAACAAGACGCTCAGTTGATTATAAGTTGCAAGCTATGCCGGCCAGTTGAACACAAAAGCCAACCCAGGCAAACCCCGACCGAGTGTTATTGCACAAACACTGTGTTGACCTTCTGGCACAAGACCTTATAAAATGACTGGTGTGGGTAAGTCAGAGTATTAATGCAGTGCATGTTAATAAGTATGTTGTGTGTTACTAAGCATATTGCATGTTACTAAGTATAAGTGCTAAGTCGGCCGAGTTGACCTATATTCGGGTGTCACTATAGGATGACATGTTAGAAATAGGAATTTTGTGTCACCATTGTAGTACTTACGATATACTTCCATGCAGTGTGTCATATTGATAGATACTGCAGTGTGTTATATTGTACTCAAGATACACTGCAGTGTGTTTTGACTTGGCTGTTCTATCAACAACAAACTCATCAGTATTGCACGTCTTGTTTATGGAACTGCTTGGAGTACTTGCCAGTGGTGGCGGTGTGCATTCACTGCCGAGATCTGGTAAAATAACGCTTTGGTTCCCAGTGTTTTTATTATGATCGATAGTACTGCAGTCATTCATAAACATAGGATCACTGACGCTGCTCGAAAACGACTCCATCTCTGCTATCTCAAGATTCACAGGTTTTCCATCAAGAGCAAGACTCTTGCTCACCATAGCATCTCTTACAAGTGAACAATCAGAATCATGTGTGTTTATATATTACGGAATCGAATATCGTACTCACTGCGATTACTAACCACCGACTTGTATATCACTATATGGTACTAACCTTTCATTTATCGCGGGCTGTTATGGTAGTCGTTCCTTTTGTAACATCGTAAATAGTTGGGACTGCTTTTGTTATTTCCTGCCCCAGCAACACAATATTTACCTCCACGCTTCACTGGTTCAGGGATGGCAACCTCCATATTTATTGTTTGCAAACCATGTGGCGTAATACAGAGGAATCACCTGACGTTTGGCCGCGCGCGCGATGGTCAACACTTTTGGCCTCGATTATTCTACTTTCATTGCTCAAAATTGATATTTAGATTTGTTTTTAGACGTTTTTGTTTGATAATTTTAAAATTATACACATGCTGCTTTAAGAAAATCGGAAGAACAATTTGAGTTCATATGCACTTTAAAATAGGTTCTTAAATCTTAAATATAAATTTCATTAAATATATGCAATAGAATATTTATATTTCATTTAAACAGATTCTAACAATCATCCCAAAAATCATTTTACATGAATGATGATGCCTAAAAGCTTAACAAAACATACTGGTATTCTCTGAGAATGTCATGAATATCCATTCAAAATTGATATCGAGAACATCTTGCAACAAGTGAGCAATACTGTAGAGTTCAAAGCAATTAACCTGTTGCCTTTTTTCAAGTTCACTATGTTAAATGCAGTGAAGAGAAATACAAAAATATTAAAAACTGTAGGGTTCTAGGCCTTGTGGGTTGACCATGTCATCATCCGAGCCATCAGCTGTGATTAGACAGCCAGTCTTCATGAACAGTTTCTTAATAAACAGTTTGTCTGAGGAGAGCTTTCTCCATGCTTCCACAGTCCATTTTGTCATTACGATTCTCTTCTATTCTTTGCACTAATACTATCATGCCACATGTCCAAATTATGAAACTCCTCCAACCATTTCTCCAATCTTGCCCTTCATCTGCTTGCCAAACCCAGCACGGGATGGAAACGCGCATTTACTATACATTATGGTTCACCATAAACTTGAGTGTAAATGCCTAGTTTCTATATTTTGTTACGTTTTATGTATGTAAATGTCAGATTTCACATTTACAATAGAATAAATTAAACGAAAATTTCGCATTTCTTAAATTTTTACCCGTAGTAAATCAAAACACAAAGTTGAGATTTACAATTTCTTTTAGTGTTAGTAAATCTCCGGAAATTTTCAAATTTACACATGTTTACCTAACTGTAAATCCAA
>JAOTOK010030125.1:0-11239 GCA_025770025.1 Virgularia gustaviana
TGTTTTTGTCAGTTTTGCCGCCAAATTTCGAAATATGTAAGAGGGTCAGAAGGCCGTACGGATGTGGCCAGCGAATACACTGTTATTTTGAAGGTGTTAAAGTAACACTAAGCATAGTGTTAATGTAACGCCCAGAGGTGGTGTTAAATGCAAGGTGTCAAGGTAACTCCCAAAAAAGTGTTGGTTTAACACTGACCCAGCGCGTGTCAATTGGTTGTCCTTCAGAGGTGTTAGTGTAACACTCTTGTTGGAGTCAAAATAACACCGCCTATTTAACACCTTTTGGGGTGTTAAAATAAGACACAGTGTGCCCAGAAGAGGAGTAAATTTAACACTATAATGGGAGTTAATCGCCGTATGTGGCTAGGATAGAAAATTAACACGCCCTCAGCGTGTTAAAGTAACACCTAGCTGACCTTCGGCGTGTTACATTGACACAAAGCATAGTGTTAATGTAACACCTAGAAGTGGTGTTAAATGCAAGGTGTCAAAGTAACTCCCAAAAAAGTGTTGGTTTAACACTGACCCAGCGCGTTTCAATTGCTTGTCCTTCAAAGGTGTTAGTGTAACACTCTTGTTGGAGTCACAATAGCACCGTCTATTTAACACCTTTTGGGGTGTTAGGGTTAGGAAGGATAAATTTGGATAGCGCAAGAATTTCAAGCCATGCAGAGTAATAAAACAAACCACTTGTTCATTGAATATTCAACCTATTTTACGAGGCAATATAGATAAGATAAACACATCGTAGAAAATTAGAAACGTTTTTCTTTTATTTCCCATATTTTATTTCCCATGTCCTCCTTGAAAAATCTCTAACTTACACAATCACTCTATGTATAGTGTCACCCTAAGTTCGGATCCACAATTGCATATGAAGCCTACAAGTGTGTGAGTATGGTTTGGTCTGCCACCCACAATATACTTGTAATTACTGTAGGCTGCCAGATTGTAATTTCCTCCTTGAAAAATCTCTAACTTACACAATCACTCTATATATAGTGTCACCCTAAGTTCGGATCCACAATTGCATATGAAGCTTACAAGTGTGTGAGTATGGTTTGGTCTGCCACCCACAATATACTTGTAATTACTGTAGGCTGCCAGATTGTAATGGCAAGTACGTCAAAGCATGTCAATTTCAAATCGGAGGCATACATATGTTGCCCTCAGTTGGCCAAATGGCTTTATCTGGTTCAGGGGTATGTGGCAGGTAAGTTCACGTGGATGAACAATTCTGAAGATCTTTATTGAAGGATCATCAACTTCGTAACACTGGAAATGTTCATCAAATTTTACTGTTTCCAGATTACTGATAACAAACATGGTATTAATAATGTCGTTGTTCAAAATCGAGATTGTTTTAATTTTCCAAAACTGGGGAAATTCGTCCTGATCAAACCCAATATGAACCACAGCACCAACTTTGTATTTGGTACCACAAAAACTAATCCATTTCGGTCTAACAAATAGAGGAAATTTATTAGTAATGTTCCAAATTTAAAATCCTTCACTTCACTTGATGAAAGACAATATATTATAATAATTTAATGCCCAATTAAGGCTACTTACTGAGACAAAGCTGTTAAATCAGTAATTTCTGGGAACTTCTCTTTCAAAGAATCCCTGTAGTATACATCACCAACATAACAAACAATTGCTATAATAATTAAAACCTGCATTTAATGTTTACCTTATGCATGCTGACTTCACTCAAATCATGCAGTGACCATGCATTATGACTAAAGGTAATGGTTACGTAAATTAAATAGGGTCCCCGCATCGAAAGTCAATTTCATGTAATGTACCATCTATAGACCTTTGGTGATTCTATGGAAAAAAATGTTGGATAGAGTAAGGTATAATTCATGTGAAATATAAAGTAACATGCCTTCAAAAAATAAACTAAAATTCCTTAAACATCCATTTCTTTCAAAACACAATTTTGCTATGGTAACATTCCTAGAACATTTCAGCTACAGTAGGTGGAGCCAGTCCTGCATGCATGGGGGCAATTTCAACTTAGTCATAGTGCCTTGTTTGAAATTGTAATTTTTAACATTTATCCACTGCCAATAAGGGCTGTATCTACACACAATTTTTTGCAATTAGTATAAAAAAGTGAAAAGCACATGCTTAAAACCAATAATTGCAGTACCTGGGCCAACTTCTATTCCTTTTTCAATAAAAGAGCTTAAGCCACCAGCCGATGATATCAGCCTATAACACAGTCCTTCCTGGTGTCTTTTTGTTAGTGAGAAAGGCAAATTAATTGAATTTCCAATGCGGATTGCAAGTTGCTTGAAGTATGGATGTCTTGCTTCGTAGCGCATGCACCAGCTATGTACAAGTGGCCCTAGTCTGTGAATGAAAGCAAAACAAAAATGAACTGTGATATCAAAATAAAAGCCAAAGAACTAAAGCTACAGTTTCAATAACAACAACAATTTTATGTTACCAGATGTCTACACTACAGTTTGTGCATGCATGGAACCAAAATTTAGTACTGTCAGTGAATATGAACTTACTCAATCATTGTTCTTGGCATATGTACCATGTAATGCATCTTAGGTATTATATTGCAATCAGGAAACAAATCCTTGAAATTCTCTAAGAATTGTTGGATCAAAACTTGCAGGTAGCCAATTTGACCCAAAGTTAATGTTGGTGCAAATATGATTCTTATGCACTGAAGCAAAATGCAAAATAGCTCCCAATGACAATCACCCTCCGGCACAAGATCACCAATGAGCAAAGGCAGATGAAGCCCAAGACACCACATCTGATTGGCTGAAAAACAGTAGAAAAAAACAACAATTGGTAAAAATGATAGTATAGCTGCATTTAGTGGACAGTGGACACACAACCCATTTTGTTATGAAGAAAAGCTTATTGAATAATGTAGAATGAAATAGTTTTTTGCATGTAACAGACTGCACAACTAAACAATAATACCATTCCCTCTTGTTGTATACTGTAGCTGATATCTGGCTTGGCTTATCTTCACCAGATACTAGCTGATATACGACTCGAGCTCATGGTATAATTGTTAAAAATTATAGAATATCGAATACATACTGCATACCTACATAATATATGATATATTATAGTGT
Organism: Virgularia gustaviana; assembly: GCA_025770025.1. NCBI lineage: Eukaryota > Metazoa > Cnidaria > Anthozoa > Scleralcyonacea > Virgulariidae > Virgularia > Virgularia gustaviana. Next base: position 3,114 of record JAOTOK010030125.1, read on the forward strand.
TATGCTTTATGACACATGGTACATGATATCTGATATTAAGACAAAATAAAAATAACCAGTCAACGTACTGTATGACAAACACACAATCGTTTTCATTACCATGTTGCTTCAGACTATTATCTTCCGATTGCATACGCTTGGTCTGAATAGGAGCAGGTCTGTTTGCGTCATTATGGTAACCATAGTCCAACAAGTTGATTCTTCTGTTTAATTCATCAAGTGTAAAATACTTTTCTTCATTGATAAAAAGTTTTAGCACTTCCTTCACACAATAGGGAAGAACGCCTACAAGTATAAATGGAATTTAAGAATTCACATGCATGTAGGGTTTTATTAAAGAAGCAGTGTCACCATCTGCACATAGACTGAAACTTCTTATTTAATAAAACATTAAATGGTGTTTCAACAAAAAAATTCTGTTGTTATAATTACCTTCAAGTATATCATGCATACAGTCTCCTGGCAGGCCCCCAATAACGTGATAAAATCTAGATGTGTTGAGTAGAGACTTCTCGTTCAAACCATAGATCTTGTTGAAGTATCCTCGTTCATCCAGCTTCAAACACTGTTCATCATACATTGCCTTTGTTCTCATTTCAAATGCATCTTCATGGGCCTGAAATTACATATTAACATGTCACAAATATATTAATGGAATATACAATCTGTGATGTTAATTAATACTTAGCAATGGGGAGGGCCATGCTTGGGTACACCCCATGAAAAAATAAAAGTAAAAACAGTATAGCTTGCCATGCTGTCAAATAAATATTTGGCCATAGTAATAGATTGACACCTAAGGAATCTGCGGTATAGGAATGTGATCATACATGTAACTAAAAGCCAACAAGTTTCCTTCAATGTTTCTAGTTAGTGTTTGAGTATTATACTGTATCCTATAGATTAAAAATAGAGGATATTGCACAACTGTAAAGATACAAATTATATTTTCGAGTGTTAAATGTATGTATAAGGAGTTTAACTTTTACTTTGTTACTTCACAGAGATAGTTTTATCATTTTCTGGTCTTACAGTGTGAGGTATTATTCATGGTGAGCATTCATGGGGAGAACAGGGAATAGTAATACATGTGTATTGTATAACAATTCTTTTTAAATGTTAACTTCCCCTGCTCATCATTAAGCGATAAAATCTCTTTGCCTGTCACCATTGTTTGTCAAATGGCATTTGTGTTCACAGTGAATTGTGGCAGGAAAATTTTGATATCTAATTCATATGTGAAGGTACAATGTACTGTACTGTACAGATCATGCACAATTTTTTTTAGGTAAAGCTGGCATTTCAGCCTCATGCAACTGGATAATAAAAAATATGTTTAAACATACATGTTGAGATATTTCATCTCCAGTTGCCATACATTGTCTACATTTTCTGTGTGATTGGGAACCCTGCTTGAATCCACCAATAAATTGCGAACCAAGGTTATCTCCAGAAAAGTATGCTATAGTGCCTCTAAATGATCGGGGTTCACCATGGATAATAAACTGATAACCATCATCCTGTAAGAAATAAACAGAAATGCACTTATGGCTAAAAATGTATAACTTTAATCTGCATTATAAGATTAACAATTGTATTATTCCATTATTTTTATTTCTACTACATAAGTTTGAACAATACAGTACCTGTTCCAACAGTTGTAAGTCTGACATAAATTTAGATAACATTGGCTCAGCACCATATGTTTTTAGATGGTTGGCATTGATGAGCCCAAGCAATTGAATAGCATTCAGATTAGACCGCTTCTCTGGATGTATGTTGGCAAGTGTGTAATAAAAAGCACCTATTAAATGGATAGATATATGACAATGTAAGTACTGTACTCGTTATCATTATAAATGGCTGCAACATGAAATATGTTTATTTAAATGGTAAAATAAAAGAACATAAAATGTATAATAAAAATAAGCAGTAATGTCCACGTTAGCACATTACACAGTGAAGTGAGTGCACCCTCCATCAGGTTGAACCCAATATAGGTTTGATGCTCTACAGTAGTCCTTTGGAAGGAGAGAGAAGAGGCATGGTTGTAATGTTTAATCCATGTTGGTCAGATAAGCTGAAACACCTTCATGTGAAAGGTATAATACTCGTACTATATTTTAGCTGCACACTTCAAGAGACAAAACATTAAAATCTGTAAACATGAAGCATGGCATGCAAATGTAAACTTAATTTTATTAACGATGCAGTACAGTCTCATCTGCACATGTGCACAATGGAAAATGTTAGGAATTCAAAGAATTTAACTGAGCTTTGTGTTATTCAATATTGACATTCCACACTGTACCTAGTTTGTGCTTGTTTGCTCTTGAGCCAAGGGGATTGCACACCTCAACTTCATCAAAGTAAACCATAAGTTGCAGTGCACATGGATCAACACTAAAGAGAGGGTGGTTTTTATACTGTTCCCCATCGCAGAAGTCAGACAGAAATCCATCATTTCTAGTATGGCCAGTTTCTACCTAAATTGAAATACACATGTTTTACATAATGTATCACAAAATAAGCAAGAGCTAGCAAGAGTTCCTAGTTCAATTCAAATTCTGACCTCATAGAGAATTGACTCATTGTTCAAAAGTTGTTGAAGACTTTTTAACAACGGAATATAATATGCATCGTCAATTTTTTCCACATCTTTAAGTCTGGTGCCTCTTCTTCGTTTAACAAAATACTTTTTCAAGGTGATCTTTTCAGGCTCCTGCAAAAATATACTGTAAATTATGCATGGGTCATCATTTAGTGATCAGTCGTTGTATGTAAATGTCCTAAGTGAACAGAACATTACATAACGTTAATAATTAACAATCCTCTAGAGCATGTTCCCTGGATGAAAATTGATCAATCAATATCAATCGACAGAATTTATTGGTAGTATTGAAAAAATACTGATTGTCAATTGATCGCCATTCAATAACCATAGGCTCTTTTACATAGATCGGTATTATTGATTGTCGATTTCATCCATTTAACACATCTGCTACTGTAATCCAACATATATTATTCATAACAAATGAACAGTTGGCCATACTGTAGGTCATACGTGATCTAAATACTGCGAATCAGCTGAGGTATAAAACAATAAAACAGACTTACAACCAGATTAAAATGGTCCTTATAATATTGATACTGTGAGGCTTCTTTGTCAATCCCAGTGAATGGGTTTACAATAATATTGGTTTCATCGGCATCGAACAGTTCAGTCATGCCAGGTATTTCATCAAAATTGATGCCTGCAGCATTGAGGCGATTTTTTACTCCGGACTCGAGCAAGTCGATGCTTTTCTGCGTAACAGTAGTTGCGGCATCAACAAATGAGTCAACGACTGTTTGCGGGACACGTCCTTTATGTTTAAACTTTAACAGACACATTGCATTGGATCGCCTTACGCCGTCTTTTTCTCTGTCCAAGTCAAAGTGATCATCCTCATCATCGCCCATCGGATCGTCTTCTTCGTTTATATCATCGTGGCGCTCTTCTAGTTCATCAAGCTCATTGCGTTCGTAGTTCCTTTGAACGTTTACTCCGTGAACACGAGAACAATGGTGCCTTAGAGACACAAACTTCTTATAAGTCCTTGTACAACCATCTATACCACAAGCTACGTGAAAATTAGGCTCGTCGCTGTGAGCACGACCTATGTGTAACAACATTGTTTTGATTGAAGGGTCTGTAAACTCAAGACAAATACTACAGCGATAATATTCCATGATTGTACCAGGGGACCAAGTTTCACAGTTCTTCACCCACTGATCACTATGCAAGTTGCCAAGTGGCAAGTTGTCTGTTGCAGTGTTGTCTGGTCTGTTGTTATGTTGTGTACGGACAGGAGATCAGGGGACGATTAGGGACCTTGCGGATTCGTAGGCGTTATTCGATGACACAGATCACAGATCGCTGTCCACAGATGAATTCTGGGAACGTTTTGGCGCAATTTCCATTTTCCACTTTCCGTGCCGACTCTGTCGTTTTGGCTTTTGGCTGTTTGGCAAGACAAAAACTGAAACAGGTATGACGTTTTATTGACTTTTATGCTATTTTTTATGTCTATTTCAACCGTAACACTTGTGCTAATAGTATGTTTTAATGGACCCTGGTACTGTGCGTTCTTTTTTGATATTTTACTCTTAATATGAGGTTATATTTTATAATCCGTAAAAAAGGCGCCAAAAATGAGAAACTGAAAAAGACAAAGCAAAATGTCAAAAATGTGGTTGGTTTTTAAATATTTCTTTATTTTAATACGAGGTTTGTAAAAAATGGACCCAGATTTATGGAATTTGCTGCAGAAAGCGGGAGTGAAAGAAGAAGTCGTCGGTATTCTTGAAGATGAAGAGGTACTTCAAGTACTACCTATAATTTTACTTCAAAATCAAACTCACCTGTCAGTTCGCCTCTTAACTTAAACCTAGCTTAAAGCTAGCCTAAAATAACAATTCCCATACTATATAACAAAGCCTTTTGAACAACTTATGGCCATTGATTTACCTTCACCTTGACATTGTATTGTAAAATTGCAGTTGGATACAGAGGAGACTCTGCGTGGGGCACCAGATGACTTATTGAAGACCTGTGGGCTAAAAGGTGGACAAATATTGAAAATACGTCGCGCATTGGTCGCCTCTGAGAAGGTACTTCATACCTCGTTATTTTAGTTGTTTTGTAGAGAGACTGAGAGAGACATGTTTTGATTAAAACATGGTTCGAATAAGTTCTTTTTGTATTGAGATTTTGGGGCATTTTGGTGGATCCGTGGAACCGGAGATCTTGGTTGACCCATCACGTGACATCAAGCCGAACGTAGCTCAATTTTCCCTCGCGAGCTTGTTTCCCCAACGGCAACTTGAACTACTTAGCAATTACTCTATCAATTCAAAATTGAGCGACCAGTTGAGCTTTCCTCGCAGTCGCTGCCATATCCTTCCTATGTTTTTTTTGTATTAATTTAATGTAGTTTTTCTGTAATTTGTTTTGCCATAATATAAAATAATGAAAAATTATGAAACCAATTCACTTGCCCTTGGACTATTAAATCAGCATTTCCATTTGTGAAATATATTATTATAATTATAGGTAACACAAGGAGAAGAAAGTATTACCGCGAGTGCAGTTGTATGTTCAGAATCCCCCCAACAATCTCAAATCACTCCAACCTCAAATTGTCCATCCACCAGTGGCTCAGGGCACAGTTCCCATTCATCAATTGTGGAAATTTCCGATATCAAAATTCCACCACCACAACCAGCTACCTCTGCTAGTTCTCATGCCTCAACATTTGCAATTAAGGAGGTGACAAACAAGAACAAAAATTGGATAAAAGATTACAAGTTGCCAGAATCAGTGAGTAATAATTTTTGTTGCATTGCTACTTTGATGATTACTTTGCCCCAGTTATAACAGACTTAAGGATAGCTAGCTTATGTGTTGGGTGCAGTGTTGCCACAGTTAATAGTCACTGACAGCTGTAGTCCAGTAAGTATGTTTAAGTTACTTAAAACTATTTAAAATATTACAACACCACAATATCAACATACTTAGGAGTCAATCTAATAACAAGGAGGGTATCAGTCTCACTCTCCTCTGCAGAGGCTGCTTGCGTCACATATCCAATCCACAATTATTCCTAACCCGTTGCCCATATCCGCAGTAGCCTCAGCGGAGGAGAGTATATCAGTCTTTCTTCTTAGGAAACATAAATTTAATAAAAATGCTTATGAGGCTATGAGCTGATCACTCACTGTTCAAATTATTCTGAATGATATACAGTAACTTTACTCTCTTATCCCTTGGAAACCCCTAATTCTCCCTTCAACTATATATTATAATTAGTGTCATTTACATGACATATAACTTGAATTTAATATTTCTACCAAATCCACAGTCCAATTAGTTTTCTTAGAATTTGTTCGAACCCTGACACTTAATATAGTATTACATTAAATCACATTATTTTATTTTGTAGTTTTCACCACCAGTAAAAGAAGCCCTTAAAGCTGGTCATTTAAGTTCAGCCCTCAGGGATGAATTTACCAGAGACATATGTTCCTCTATAAAAGTCAACACATTATATCCGACACGTGCTGAAAAAGATCGTGTGTCATTCCTGATATTGGAGAAATATCCTTGTTTGAGTGATAGCCTTGGAGCTGGTTTGGTAAGTTTTAGAAGATATCTTCTAGTACATGCATTGCTATAATCATGTCTCTTATATTGCTTGTCATATTGTTCTTTCTAGGGTTACTAGGGAAGTTAGTGTAGTTTTCCCACATTTTTTATGTGTGGCAGTATAGTTCTGCAGTGGCAACATCAAAACACTGTATATACTGCTGACCCAATTTCAATCTCCATTACACCTGCCTGCAATGGTCACCAGCTGGTGTCTCCTGTAGACCTCACACTGTGCTGTGCTCTGCTGTGCTGTGCTGTTGCCTAATACGGCTGTAAAATTAATATTGATGATAATGGTAGGTTGTAATTACAACAAAGATATTTTGGTTTTTAGAACTCATGGACAAAAGCAATAGGCCATCGATTTAAAAATATTCGACGCAAACGTAAAGATAAGTCACTTCCTTCAAAAACAGTTAGCAAGACTCCCGCGAGAAGTGACGATACCATTAAACCGCCTGCTCCAAAGAAGCAAAAGGTCTCCGGTTCCATACCCTTGCCTGTAACAGAGACAGAGGAGACATGCTTAGAGCATGTAAAGGCCATGAAAAAGGAGATGGCAAAAGTTTCAAATCGAAACAAAAGTCTGTTGAAACAGTTAATGCAATTGACATATGCATATCGGAGAAACAGCCTCTTTCATGATGCCCAACAACAAACAGTGAAAGAATTCATGGAAACATATCCAGCATTGCAGATGGTTACTGAGGTAATTGACCTATTGGATCATCATTTAAAAACTGCAGGGGCTACAATACAATAATAAGTAATATTTATTTTAAATATGTTTTAACCGATAATACCTATAATAAAGATGTTTTTTTACAATTACCAAATGACAACATAATAAATAAATAAAATTTATCTGCTTTTTACCATATACTGTACTCATTGTCGAATTATCTTCCTTTATTGTTTCATGAATTAGCTGAAAGCAGAGTTCAGTCGCATTCTTGAGGACAACACTGGGAATGTATGGAAAAGTGGTGTAGAGAACTTTAAACACACACAGGAAAAAGTTCTTAGAGTGGCTAAGAAAAGTACCAACAAAAAAGTAGCAGTATTACTGGAGAAATGTCAGGAGGAGATCACAGATAATTCTGATAAAAAGACAGGTACGTTCGACAACATATTATAATTATAATGTTCATTTATTTTAATTGTTTTTCTCATTATAGTTTCTGATCAGTAACTTAATTCCTCATTAGTTATTGAATACAGCTGTCAACAACTGAACTGTAGATTTTTAGTATGGGATATCTATTCTATTGTCATAATAATTTAATAAGGACCATGCCCATCCTGAGTTACAATTGCAAAATAAAAACCCACACTATAAGAAAAATTCGATGCAATGAATTATTTTGCCTATTAAAAAAGTGATTTCAAATTCTCACAGTTTTTTTATACACCCTGCAGTGAAATGTCCAATTGCATCCAAAAGCTATTAAATGTTCTTGACGTGTTTTGTACTTTCACTAGCTATTGAATGTTGCACAACCCTGTTAGTAATCCAACAGCTATTAAAAGAGAAGACTGCACAGGATGATGTGATTTTAAAGATATGTGAAGTGAGTATGATGTACTTGAAGTTGAGTAATTTATACAATATTATAAATAATGCATTGCATGTAATTGCATAGAGAGTGAGATGCTGTAATAAAGAGCTGTTCATGGATTGTGATTGAGAATATATATATATATATATAAGGCTTACTGTATTGTTCATTTTCCCTTAATAGGAAGGTGAATCACTCCAGAAAGCAGTTGAAGATAGCAAGTATCCTCGCCTTGTGGGCTCAGGAGATCTTTTCATGCCAGATCCCTTGGTAATTGCTGTAGAAGGCAGTGTGGCTCTTAAATTAAGTAACGTGCCATGGCCCAGTGCTATTATTCTATTGTTGGCAACCTTTTATGTCTTCAACATAGAGTATGC
>JAOTOK010030158.1:0-11231 GCA_025770025.1 Virgularia gustaviana
GTTGTTGTTGTTGTTGTTGTTGTTGTTGTTGTTGTTGTTGTTGTTGTTGTTGTTGTTGTTGTTGTTGTTGTTGTTGACGAACGTTTGGCAAAAGAAATAGTAATGGGTTGTTCTATGGGTGCACAGACTCTTTTTGTTGTTTGTTGTCCGCCTTTTAACTATCTATAACAAACTATAGTACTGCTCTAATAACTAAAACAAAACTGTCATATATAGTTGGCAAAAATGTTGCACTTTAGTTGGTGAAATGGAGCTCACCTTCCCTGAAGGTTGCAAGGCATGGGTGGACAGAATGCAGCTACAAAGGAGCAGTTACAATGATGGGGTTGGGTACGAGCCATATGTTTTAGAGAAGAAGAGTTACTGCTACTTGAACTAAATTTCAAAGTTTTCTTAATGTAGAACTAAATTTCAAGGTTTCTTATAAATTATCATGGGAAATTTCACATATCAATTTTGTAGTCATTTTCTTAGTAATAAATGCATGGACTGAAAGTGGATATTCACATTTACAGCATCAGGGTGTTTATTGAGTAAATGTGAAGAGTATTACACAATATAAAACATATTTTGTGGGTGTTTGGAAGAATTGCAACATTGGTGTAGACTGAGTAGTGATCATTAAGTTCACCAACTGTGGTGGGGGATAGGGTTAGGGCTGGGCATAATTTTCAGACCAAAGTTCCATTTTAAATAGGAAAAAATACAGTGTCCTGCCTAAACACACTACCGACAGCCCTGAGTTTAATAATTATCAAGAGGTATAACATAAAACGATTCAAGAAACCAGGTAGCTATAACATTTTTTGATTGTCATTATTAGTCATGTATCAGTCAAGTCTAACTGTGTCCATGCCCCTATGGACTTTACTAGTATTTTCCCATATCCTGGGGATATGGCCATTGCCTAAATTATGCAACTCAGGGGTGGGGGCACCCTACTGAGTGGGGATATACCATTGACATGATTTTTCAATTATGATGCCTGGGGACATGGACACTGCTGAAAATGACTGATACATAGTGGTGGCATGTGTGAACCCCCAGATTCCTTCCAGTGCCAGAGCTACATAATTTTTATTTGATCAAAAAAGTACTGCGGACAAAAGGGCATGGGTACCATACATGGCCAACATGACTATGTCATGTGACAACTTTAAAATGCTTCGGCTGTCTGCAATTTCAATGGGTAATATGGTCCCCCTCTAGAATGTTCATGGCAAACAAAATTTTGACGAGTGAAGACAGTTTACCTTTAGTTGTCATGACAGTCTAAATAATTTATTTCACCAGTATTGTCGTTGTTGAATGAACACCCTCCACCGAGTACAACTGGGTACAATATGGTACTAGTGAAAGTATATAGGGATAAAGAGGATCTGCACGGGATTTCGTATGAAGCTATTGCTTTCGGTCGGACTTCGGAGGTTCATGGGAAGGCAATGGTGGCCAATTCCATTTTGAACCAAGCGTGTTTGATATGTTCTTGACGAGAGAGTAGTGTAATCTTGTTCTGGAGATAGTTCAAGCAGCTTGTTTTCCTGTTTTCAATCCTTACCAATGCATATAAACTGCCCAGTATCTTGCGAAAGTACTTGGTGATATTTGAATATAAAACCTACAGCCTCAGTCTGGACTAGTCTCTAGAGTAAGACTGTATTACTAAAGAGTAGAGATTGTCAACTCAAGTACTCCAGTGGAGTGAAACTTCAACTAAGACGAAGACTACAGCACCATAGTTGCACTGCCTTTATTAATGAAAGAACAAAATGTCGAAAAAGGTGAAACCAAAACAAGAAGTTGAATTAAAGAAGAAGGTATGGCTGATGATTATGGCTATGGCTTTTGTATACTATAACTATAAATATAAGTATAACTATTAACTATAAACCACTTACAGAATATGTTACTGTAAATGCCAGTGTAGATTTAAGATTTTAGTTATTCATGTTGATCACTTGATATTGCAGATCTCTCAACTCACACAACTTTGTCGTGTGACACACGATTTTGACTCTCAGATCTAGTAATGACAAGACCTATGTAGTTAGTAGTTTTCACACAATGTTGAGTTTGAGTGTCCAGGGCAACAGGTGTATTGTTCAAATTAGGACATTTTTTCTTTAGTTGATTGTATTTTTAGGTTTGAATATTAAACATTTGTTTGGACACTTATTGACAACAAAAATTCTAAATTCCTCACTTTTAGGCATGCAATTAATTGCATACCTTGGTATTTTTAGGCATGTGCCAAGGCATGCATGTATTTTGTAAAATACTTTAGCCAAAATCCATGAAATGTATGTAAAAAATTTGAAATGTGGAGAAATGTCTGATCTATACACCTATACTTTTATTTTTATTTGCTTTCCTGGAATAACTGAATAATTGAAGAATTGCTTATGGTGCAAATATGAACCATGTATCTTTTTAGAAAGAGGAAGCAGATTGTGCAGAGGTCTTTGAAGAGTTTGTTGCATCATTCCAAGGTGCATCATCATCAGCAAAAACATTTATTCGAGGAAATGTTGTTAATCCTGACGAAATAACTGGTATGTGTTTAATATGTAATATAAATATTATTAAATAATATTCATGTAAATTCATGTTACCAATTACTTAGTAAATATTAACAAGCAATCACTCCATTATAACCCCAGGTTGAGAATCTTGTAAGATCTTACTTATTTCTTGCCACATTCTTACTACATCCATACTAAATCCGTACTAAGATTTATTATAAGATATTAGTAAGACCTTAGCAGCATCTTACAACGATCTTGGTAAGATTCTCAACCTGGGACACTGAACTTACAGTACATGGTTTTTATCCAGTTTTATTATCTGCTCTATAATGCTGGATGTCATAAATATCCATCTCCCAAGGAAACCATTGTGGGCAAAGTTCGAATTAACAGATAGCGAATCGTGATTTGCTATCTGTTTTTGACATGTTGCTATTCATTTTGAAATTTAAAATGAAAAATTTTAAAAAAATATTCAACTTGCGATTCAATGACATTTCATTCTTGGGGCTCAAATTATGACAGGCAAGGACTTGTGGCAAAGTCAAGGCCGTCATGTCAACCTCATACCCTAGTATTACCCAGGCTCTTATCTCCGCTCCCACTATGTCCTCACCAGTGAGCTTGATCGTATATATGACTGGAGGAAGAACTTCTGGTATCTGCCTGGCTGACGAGTGAAGCTGACAGCATTTTGCTGACGTGATTTAGTATGTCAATCCCAGTTTCTTCTCGGCCAAATGGCATAATCCTGCAAGCATCATGATCGCAGGCACAGGCTTCACTTTCTGGCCGAAGTTCTCCCTCAGTAGTCAGTCATAGTGTGATCAATAATCCATCAAGAAGTGTGATCCAGGATCCGGGGAATACGCATAGAATCCAAAGTACATCCGGAGAGTAGATACAGAGTGAAATCTGGAATCTAGAAAGAATGACCCAGAATCTTGAGTGATATCCCAAAATGCCATGGAGTATGATTCAGAATCAAAGTAGTACCACAGATACTAAATCCTAAGAGTTGGATTCTAAAGCTAATATAGTGTATACCACCAGAAAAAATGCACAGCATAACTAATGTTTATCAAAACCAAACTGTATTTTTAGTTAGAGGAAAAGAGACAATATTAAAAATTTATATTCATAAATTTCTACAAAATAGAGAATCTACCTGAGAAATCAGGAACAGTTTATACTCTTGGCAAAGTTCCACCTGCTGCTTCAGAAGTCAAAAGCAAACCTCCAGTTCCTGGAAAGACTAAAACAGTAAGATATTTAATACTATATTTTCTCAAACAATTTCAGCTGGGATAACTACTTGACATACAGAAAAAACAAAAGATGTGTAGGGTGTATTGTAAAGTTCAATGCACAAAGCATTTTTACAATAGTGTTCAATGTCCAGTACGAATATGAAAATTGATGACAGTTACCTAGTAGATTTTTATAACCATTTATTCTTTCAATTTGTAGGAGAACCTAAAAAAGAAAAAAGAAAAGGAAAAGAAGAAAAGTAATCTTGAGCTTTTTAAGGAAGAGTTAAAAAAGTATGTCAATAAATATTCAATACAATCCACAGTACTGCTTAGTTTATTGATTACATTAAGTTCTTATTTGCACTTAATTTCATGAAATAATTTGCAATTTTCATGATTTTTCTTTTAAAAAATGTGAAATTTTGTACATGCTACTAAAAAGTCTCCCAAAGTTTACACCTGCGAAAATAAAGTGACACTAAAATCTTAAATCATGAAAACCTTGATATAAAAATGATCTCAACTTCTAATTTCCTATTAATTTATATATTAATAAACTGATTCACATTTCAGCCTCGTACTGTATGCAAATTACCCATTTCAATGTTTGCACATGAGAGATTGTCATTAGAATATTTAGTATTCTTATTGTTATTAGAACATAATGTTTTGTGGTGTGAAATCTGAATACCTTGGTACGAGGGTATACCATCTCTCAGACATATGTACAGTACAGTAACTGTATGCTCTGTACAGTATGACTGTGTAAACATTGGATTGGGTGACATCACTGACATGGTTTACAGTACATGAGTTGATACCTTTTAGACAATGATTCTAAATAAAGGCTTGCAAAATACAGGTTAAAAATCTCAATATTAAGTAACTTCTATTCCGTATATCTCATTTCCTGGCACATACTTTACAGGCCCATATGTTAATACCTTCTGTAGTTGTATCCACAACTACCATATGTACTTTACGTCTGTATGTTCTGTACTTATTATTGGTAAATTGTTAAAGGCAACAAGAAGAGAGAGAACTTCGTCATAAACTGAAGAAAGGAGAGTTAGATGATATTCCTAGAGATGTTCTGGACACATTTCCTTCATTGCTTTCCGCTCCTCAGAAAGGTATACCATTTCAGTGACTTAAAAAGGCTTTTTCTTGCTGCACTGTGTACTGCCAATGTCATCATTTTTTGCGCAGTGTGTTTTCACTGTAAATTTATAAACCATGATTTAGACTGATGTACTTTTAGTAATGCCATGGGAAATTTGTGTGTAGTAACCATGGTCCTGTTCCTTAGTCCTGATTTTAATGACAGTCTAGGAGCAATCATTCAACAGAAAACCTTGGGAAACACTTACAAATGCTACGATCTTGATTTTTGAGATCGATCTTTTTACACAACTCAGCACAAAAGTAACAATGCAATAGCGTAGCAGTGCAGCAATGCAAAACACAACATAACACAACACAACACAAATTGACAATAACACATGCAAAACACAATACAAGCAATAAAACAAAATACAGCAATCCAACACAGCATTTATTGCGATGCTGGTTTGTGACGGTACACAGCTACATGTATAGTGGTAAAATGGTGTGCCGTGTGCCTCTATACAAGGATAACTATCGCTAAAACAACTTTCTATACTCTGTTTTTTAGAAGAACCATACAGTTATGGCTCATATGACACGGGGGACCCAAACACGACCAACCTTTACATCGGAAACATAAGTCCAGAGGTATATACGGTTTGAGGAAGATATTTGGCTTTAAAGTGTTTTCACTATTCATCCAACTCCTACTGTAAGATGGGTCATTTTTGAACACATCTAAAACGTGATGTCCTCCCAATAGAGTTGGTGTTTGCGGGGGTACAGTAAATATGATTTTGCGCTGACTCAAGATAAAATAAGCTTGGGAAAGGTCAAAAACATTTACGCCCAAGAAGACCAACTGTATTACTATTATTATAGTTTTAAAGGACATTTAAAAGAAAATCACTCCTATAAAATACGAATTCTTCAACGATTAAGTCGTACTCCCTTTACTGACGGCAGCCTGTGGGCAAAAATACATTTTAGCCCGCTAAGTTCTTCATTTTAGCCCACAATATTATACGCCACAATGCCTGTTAAAAATATAATTTATAATAAGATTTTAACAATCAATGATTTTGGCATTACGTGACAGCATGTTTTGTTTAGATGAACGAGGAACAGTTGATGAAACTGTTTGGTGAATTTGGACCATTAGCCAGTGTAAAAATAATGTGGCCGAGAACTGAAGAAGAAAAAGCAAGAAATAGAAACTGTGGATTCGTTGCATTTATGAAACGGAAAGATGGAGACAAAGCGTTACAAGCTTTAAAAGGTTAACAATTAGCCATTTTCAAAAGGAGCTAAGTACCGGGTTCGAGTTGGGTTACAAAGCATGGTGGGAATGTTTGGAAGGACAAGTGTTTTGTCAATGTCCTTCCAAACATTCCCAACATGCTTTGCATTCACAACTTGAACCCAGTACTCTGCTCTTTTTGAAAATGGCTAATTATAGACGTCACTATGCAATTGTAAGCCCTGCGGCTGGTCTCGAATCAGCGGGCCCTGTGATTATACGTTGCAGCGCTCTACCAACTGAACTACTCTAGAACAATAAGCGTTTTGTAGGAACATACATTTTGTCCCCTATAACAGCACACCAAAATTACATGTTGTTAGGAGGCGTGTTGCTGGTTGCCGCGAGTTGTTATGGCACTAACGACACGTCTGAAAATATTGGTGTGTTGTAACGGACACGCCATGAACGCCGTAAGAACACGAGTGTGTTGTGTATTTGTCGTGTTAATGAAACGGCACATGCAACTACTGTACATACTTGATGCACATATGCAATGGATTTATTTCATGATGAATTATTAATGTGTTTTTGTAATATAGGTAAAGATATAATGGGATTTGAGATGAAACTAGGTTGGGGCAAAGCTGTACCTATCCCTCCTCATCCGATATATATCCCTCCGGACATGGTTGAAGTAAACCAGCCTCCTCCGCCTTCTGGTTTGCCGTTCAATGCTCAACCTTGTGAGAAAAAGCAAGAGAAAGATGAGAACCCAGAAAAGTTTGACATGAATGGTATTAGTCAAAAGGTGAGCTACGGTCGTTTTGCTTCGAGCAATCGATTACTTACAAGAGAAAGCAGCTAGACTGTCTATTATATCTAAGAGGGGGAATTTAGAAAAATGCAATCACCGTTAAGTTTATGGTCTAGTGAATCTTTTGATTTTTCACAAAACCATCTTCGCAAGAAAACTTACATAAGGGAAAGTAGGTGAAAATACATCAACATTATCGAAACAACTTCCAGCGATAAATAATGATTCCCGACCAGAACTAGTGGATTCGTTTGTCAACGTACACAGTACTTCAAACACCAGCGGCTTGCAATGGCTCTGTATGGTCGTCTACTCGGTTGCAAAACACTACACTAACTCCACAAGCATGTTGTCAACGGGTCTCGCTATACAGTAGCTAGTTGTTCACCGTATTTTGTTATCTTTAATTGGTGATGTCAATGATAATTTTCTTACTTATTGTAAGCACTGCTAAGAAAGTCTGCTTACGCCAGACAAATTTTAGTAGCAATATTCATAACTATAGATTTTGTTACTCACACAATGTTCTGTGGTAATTGTAGACTCTAGCCAACGCGATTGTCAAAGTTGTTATCCCGACAGACAGGTACTTAATTTTAACACTAAACTACGGCAGCAACGAAGATTTTCCACAACTTGCTCCAAAGAAATGGTATTTTGTCCAATAATGTCGTATTAGTGTCGCCATATACTGGCACATATGTAGCAGACAAGTATCGTATTTTTGTACTTTGTCCTTAATTAAGTTTTTATTCCATCGATGTTCTATAAATCGGACACTTATCGTACAGTGCAAAGTCTTTTTCCTTCTGCTGAAATTTCGTTGTCATTCCTTTTGTGGATGTTTCTGTGGATCTTTATGTACAATATAAATGATAGTTATCATAAACAGTATGTTTGCCCGCCTTCAGTGAGACATGATCAAAATGGGTGGTCACGATGATCCAAGTTGTGTATGGTAATCTTAGGATCTTAAGATCATTGAACTATATGACATCTGGAATGTTACTTCCATTTGCGATTCCTTATGATCGGTTGAAGCCTCGTGTTGTGTTAATTTTTCGCTTGAAGACATTTCGTCGCGGTCTCCTCATTGCTATAAAACGGTTGTTTTGAATTTTTATATTGTACTTAATATCTCATAATATCTCATTTTACGACCGCGTATATTACGACCGACTTCCCTAGAGTATGGCTTCAAATATCGCACCAGATCGAAATAACTTATTTTCAGCTGTTAATATAGTTCAATAGGTAATACACAGAATGTCCCCAAAATAAAACGCTAATTTCTTTATTCCTGCGCTTAATTACCTCCAACACACAAAATAATGTGTTATACCACAATCACATAAATTTTATTAATACTTTTCTATGCAAATTATTCAATTCAATGTTTACAATATACTTGTGACAATAGCTAGTTATATCGTATATTATCTACACGTAACGCATACTCCACCTTACAAGCCATACCGTTTATAAAATGCATGTACATGTGGAAAGACTTGTCTTGCCTATAACATTTCATGCAAAACTTTGTTCGACAAATCAATTTTTTAAATAGACTATTGGCTCTCTGCCAGTCAGGTACACCTGGCTACAACATACATACCCTCACAATTACATATAGACGTATTGTAGCCAACAATGAACACAATTTGTATAAAATATTGGTTATGTGTACAGTGTGACCACATGTCCAGTTGATTTGCAATTGTTCGGAGAAATTAAATATCTTTAAGAGTGATTTATTTAAGCATGATATTTCGTACGCGTCGCGGTACTGGGCTTTGTACACCACTTGTGTGCTTCTACTGTAGATGTCACCATGTGTTTATCGTCTTCTTCTGGGGTCCACTTTCATTTTCTCCTAAACCATTTGTGTACATGCGTCGGTCGTGTTAGCTAACTTGTTTCTCTTTGAAAGGCAAGAGATGATAACATGGACAAGTTTTGTGTAACTAATAAACATTATTTAGCGGTTATTGTGCATAAGAGCTTCAAAAAAGATGTAGCTAGATTATTGGATTTTGACCTTATTTCCTTTTTAGTGGTCGTTATTAGGAACATGCATGCATAGGACATGTCAGTCAGACGTTGTAGTGATTTCTTAACATTTGTCTCCATTTTACAGGCCACTGGTCCATTTGATCCATCGTACTATAGAATTTGTCGTCGTCGAGGGACCTATATTTGAAGCTATGATCATGAATCGGGAATTAAATAACCCACAGTTCAGGTGACCACTTATAACGTGTATTATGTGTCTGTAGAAATGCACATAAATTATCTTGGTGCACCATATAAGTCTTGGATGATATGAAATTGCTATCCAACATCACGAGCCTTGTTAGGCCCCACAGGTGGACGAAGGGAATACCATTCTATCGTGATTCTTGGCATCGCTTATGTATAAAATTAATTTTTGTACGGTGTTGATCTTCTGCAGGTTTCTTTTTGACAACCAAAGCCCTCCTCATATTTACTACAGATGGAAACTATTCTCAATTCTTCAGGTGAGTTTAACATCTGTAAATAATTATCGTTACTATAAGTGCTCTTGATTTTTAAACTAATTGATTTCCCCCATGTACAATTGATTATATTTTATGACTACTTTATAACAGTATAGAAAATCTTCGATTTTAGTCTATAATATATAGTATAACCAAACTTTTGACAATATCCTGAATAAATAAAAAACCTTAAAATGCCTAATAATTGCGTTATTGAAGTGATTTTGAGATGACGGGCTTCAAAATATGTTTAACTTGATTAGCTATCGTGGTACTATCTATATCTATCTATGTATCCGGTCGCGTCATATTCTGGGGGTCTGGGGAGAGAAGTGAAGGATATTAATTTTCCTGTTAAAAGGACAGGAAGCGAGAGCGAACGGTCAACATGTAGTGTTAGCTAATCTTTCGTAATATTTTGGTCGCGAAAGCAGCCAAAGTTTTCCAGAAATATAATCACTGGAAACGTATATGGGATAGAAACACAGAGTGAAATTATTGATAGCGTAGAAGCAGCATCAGCTCGCCAATAAAATACCGATCAAGAAATTTCACAAAGGTGTTGCCAATGAGCCAAGTAAAAATAAAAGTTCAATCAATCACTCTTAGCGAAAACAAAACTGAGATGTTTTACTATGTTATATATACGGTGAAGCGGACCTGATCAACAAAATTAGGTAGCATACTAAAAACATATTCATTTGAGAGTGCAATTATTTTTGACTTGTATACAGTATATGTTAAATGCGCGATGAGTTTTCCATTAAATGTATATAATTATACTAGTAAAGTTGTACATATTTTGAATTGTTCTTTACTATAGGGTGACAGTCAAACAAAGTGGCGAACCAAAGAGTTTCGTATGTTTGAAAATGGTTCCATCTGGCGACCACCAAACTGCACTTCTTACATTTCAAATTCTGGATCCTCAGACGAGGCTGAAAAAAAGAAAGAACCTCGTAGTAAAGATGAAAAGAAATCACCAGAACCGAAGACAGTAAAAGTTTCAAGGAAGGGACTACTTAGTGACAGGTTCGTCCCTGAAATAAACCACCTATGGTTTCACAGGATCGAAACTGAAAATAGTGCGACGTCTGGTTTTCAGGGCCAAATTTTAAAATTGATCTACTCATATACCCAAAATTGCAAACTAGATTACTTTTAACCTTTGTTTTGTTTTTACACAAAGTTTCGTACCACCCAAAGCAGTTTTTTCTTCGATGTTGTGTATCCGCATAGTAAAAACACGTCCAGACTAAGTTGAAAATGATTATTTCAAGGCAACGTGACAAGCTTGAGAATATGTTACGAGAATTGGTATGTGAAAGGAGCAAGATTGCTGATTTAATGACTTGGTGTATTGACCGTGCTGAAGCTGCTGAAGAGGTACAGTACAGTGCGAACACTTTTTGTTCAAAATGAACATTCTATGATTAAGTATTTCAAATGCACGCGTATCAGAGGTTGACATAATCTAGCTATACATTGCTAATAACGGTCATGTTTAATCAAGCTCGATGTATCATGCTAAGTATGGTTAAGCTGACCGGTTAAATAAGGTTATGCACAGCAGCACCCATTTCAACTCAAAACGTTTACTTGTCTTTTAGATCACAGATTGTATACTGGAATCACTTTCGATTTTGGAAACTCCACTTCCTGTCAAGGTGAATCGAATAATTGTTAGTTTAATCATAGGTAGCCCAGACAGACTACCGCCGCTGTACGCTATGAGCGACACGACGACTGAATAATTAGTCTATATAATAG
>JAOTOK010030169.1:0-11230 GCA_025770025.1 Virgularia gustaviana
TCCTCTTCTTCAAAACAACAAGAAGCAAGATGGCCGTGCGGGCTTTTCATTTATCCGCAAACTACGTCACAGCGCTGGTGACGCCATACTTATTAAAAGGGTCTATTATTATTAGATCACCAAAAGTCTGCTTGGCCAATTAATGGTCAAGGAGACATCACCTTAAATACAAATATTTTTCAAGATTTGTGTACTATATTTCATGAGATATTATTTGGTAAGATATTTTCCCTATGTACAGTTATTGCAGTCTTTATAGAGATTGTGCATTGATTTTACGGAGGTTGTTTGTGTGTTGGTTTTATGGAGATAGTATATTGAACTTTAGAGTTTGTGTGAATTTCATTCCAATTTACTTAGAAAAAGAGGTAATCTGATAGTTATACTTTTTGACGAAACTTGTCCGAGATTTTGTAGAGATTCTCACACAGATTTTGTAGAGATTCTCATAATGGAACGTATTATATATCCGCGCGTAAAACTCAGACAACGTTTCGCTAAAACAGTGTTATGTATACCTTATGAATGGATATAACTTCTTGGAACAAATCTAATAATAGTATATTAATAATGAATATATTTGCATATACCCATTCACAGAGATTGCAATTCACAAATATAAGAACTCGGATTTCTCGATCAGGGATTTATTAACTTTTTGATGTCTGCAAATGATTAGTTAACCTAGTGCAAATTAGGGTTGGAATGGGGGACGAGTGAATAAAATGTCCTATATTATCATAACGAACATAAAAAAATATTAATTTTCCCCTACATACGCAGTGCTCCAAAAAAGTATCGTGCAGCTGCCTTTTGATTTAGCATAGCTATCTTCCAAAAGCCAAAAGCTCTGGGTGTCAACTAATCTTTGTTTGGAATTCACCAATTATTTGAAAGTTCAATTCACCTTAGATTTTGATGTATGACTTGCGCAATTGCGATGTCATATTTCACGGAAAAAACGATGTATCAAGCGTTGAAGTCCTTTTTAGATACTCCAAAAATTTTGAAAAATATAGCTAACACAACACCATGCACAAGTCAAAAATCAGTCTTACATTGCAACATACATAGGTTTTCCACCAGATTTGAGACAAAAATATCAGGAAATCACTACATACACAATAAAAAGTTAGTCAATGACGTCATTTCACTGTAGGTACTTGGCACATGGATGAATGTAATTGCAACCCGTTCTAGCTGAACACCTGCACAACAAGTTACTCTATTCTGCCATGGTTGCTTCATCATATTATGGAGAAATGAGTTTCCCACAAAGTCAGGTCAAGGAACAAAAAAGGGGCGCGCACAGGGGTGGCAGCAGGAATTCCCCGTGTTCTTGTGGTTCAGTACCGTCTAATTTTTAAATTTTTATTTTTTCGTAAGTCAATGCAATTTACAACTTTACAAAGCCTGTCTACGGCTTGGTCTTTGGTACTGTAATGGAAAGAATGGTGTTGCAGCTTACCTGTTCCCGCGACACAAGTTAATCCAAGTTATATTCTTGGTACAATAGGTAAAGCAATCGCCGATAACATGAATAGGTACGGTAGCACGAGTGCGTTATGATTTAATATTCATCAAAAGTTTAAAAAATACAAAATAGTGGCCGATGGTCGTGAATGATCGCATGAAATATTTCTTACGATCCTGATCCCTGACCATTGACAAGGGGGCAGGGGCACTGACCAGTCATGAAAATATTTTCCATGTTCCAAATCCCGCACGTTTCGCCTCAAGGTCAAACATGTATCAAAATCGTATTTAAAGGTCTAATCGTGTCTAAAGCGTCTACTTGATGATGGATTCCGCGCGTCTGTAATTGTTTCATACGATATTAAACGTTTGTCCAGATTTGTAGTCGTTGGAATTATCATACAGATTTACTATATGCGGCTAGTCAAATCTCAAAGGTATATCACTTATACATACCCGTTCCTGCTTCTTAGCCTTACGAACCACCACCAAACTAATAAATTCAAAGCAATCAAGACAACTCCAACGACAGCAAGTACTGAACCAATGATTGCGACGTGATCAGTACAATGTTTGGTAGCATCTGGTGTCGGTGAAGACGATATCCCTGTGATGGATGCTGTGTTAGAGTCAGGAACGGTTATGTTCATAGTTGGTTTACTGCTAGAGTCATCAAACGTAGGACTGTCGCTGGTTGTGAGTGAGTAATCTGTAGATAAAACAACAAAAGAAGGCTGGGAAAAAGATGAATATAAAAAGATTATAATGTACATGGAAATCTATCTAATTGCTTTATATCAATATTATATCAACGTTCCCGTTGTTGCTCGTAGGGTTGGATTTAGGAACAGTGTTGTACGAAATTGATTCGGTTTTGGACGTAAAATCTGGATTAGCAACCGTAAGGCCGATGCCAGTTTTTATATAGTCTAAAAGAATACAAGAAACGTGAAAACACTTTTGTAATATTTAATAATTGTTATGAAGCTGTATTTGCCGAATTATGTTTTATCTATAGTCTTATCTGTAGAGGACAGGTGTCGTTTGTATTTTGGTTAAAGTGCCTATAACTCCAAAATTAAAAAAAATATATATGTTAGAACCAAGACGTTTTCATGGAAATTGATCAAACAGTTTTTAAAATCGGCCAAATAGTTTCCAAGTTATATCCAGTTGAGTTTACAATATCATGGTTCACGACCGCGTGCGTGTGACGTCACGCAAGTTATCAAATTACAAAATGAAACTGGTAATTTTCTTTAAAATACTCCTCAGGTCATTCTTAGTTTTGGTCAGTACGTTGCAACGCATTAACTCGACTGTGTTAAAGAAATTTTAAAATTGCTTAAGTAAGTGGCATTAGCATTTACAATATTCCATTCTATAAATGACGTCACGGAAGTACTGATTCAAGTAAACTACGAAAATATTGATTTTGCTGCCTTTAACACGTCAGAACTTCGGAGCCATTTGGCCAAATTTTATGAAAATTTTAGCAAAATTCATGAAAAAATAATGGGTCTTACATATATCTTTTTTAAATTTTGGGGTGGTATAGGGTTACTCATATGTGGCCGCACCTACTCTACACACCTTTTTAGTCGAATAAACGTTGACGTTTCTGTGTATCACTATTCTAAAGATATCGCTTGGTTTCGAGGCCATAAAGCAGGTACTATTCCCGATAATCCACCTGATTATGTTAAGATTAATATGATAACAGTACTTGATGCTCAAGACATGACGAGCAATCAACAACGTTGATCCAACATGATTACTGTCAATATTTTTGAAAACGTGACGAACCATTACCAAAAATATGTGCTTATAACCTCAAAATGGGTTTTTGCAGACTTGAGTAGAGCTTAAAATCTTAATTAATAACTTTATATAGATTAGATTTTAGTTTGGAATTGTGCTTCCTGAGATGATTATCTCAAAATGTGAGCATTCTAGGAAAATAGTTATGTCTGAAAGGGACTGGGTCCCAAGTCAAGGAATATCACTTTTATGTTTTAACACCGGCTTATTGCTCGGTTCATTGGGAAGTATAAACTATAGAGTGAAAAACGATGTGATCCTAGGATCCAGCCTCCACAGATGTGCAATTTTTCAGTTAAACCATTAGATTTTCCAAACCAGAAGTCTCAATTAAAATCTCACTGATAATGTATTACTAACTTTGTTACCTAGATCGCATCAATCAAAAATCCATGCATGTTAGGATGATGAGCACTTTAATCAATCGTGATATCAATATTGCTCAAAATATCACCATGAGCCATCATGAGGAATGGTGATATCAATATGGTTCAAGACCAGATGAAAATCAACCTTGACTTATCATGACATCAATATTATTCAAAATAAAATGAACGATGAACTTTGATCAATCATGGTACAGTATCAATATTCTTCAAAATATGGTACCATCAACCTTGATTGACATGATATCAATATTGTTCAGGACACCAAGAACCATCAACTTTGATCAAACATGATATCAATTTTGTCCAAAATGTGATGAACCCTGAAATCAAACGCATCAAGTGCTCCGATCCGCGCTGCGGCTGCAACTGATAAATGATTGAATGTTTTTTTTAAATCATTAATGCAAAATTATTATTGAAATTTCTAATGCAAAAATATTTTGTGTCAAACTATATTATCTGGCTCAACTTACCATGTGACATCCAGGTTCCCGAGACTTTTCCTTCCAAACAGACAAATTTAAGGCCTTTTCCCACGTCCTGTTCACACAAAAACATCATTCTGATGAGCAATCCTTGTAATGCTGTGACACTCTTCTTCCACTGATAAAGGTGAGAATAAACAGTAGATAATGTTGCATCTTGTTAATACCAGGCATATGATAAAAGAATAGGTGTGACATTTACCTTAATACGAATTTTGCCTTTTTCTGTGACATTGTAGTCAATAAAAGAGTCATTTAACCAACTTAGGACGTTCTCTGAATTATTTGTTGAAGACTTTGAAGCAGATTTAAACAAGGAACACTTGGTGACTTTCACGGTATCATTGCTGCCCTGTTCAAATTCATTTGGTAGTCCCTGGGGTTGATTTGGTAGCAGTTGAAAAGGATTAAACCTGCAGCTGGAATCTGTGACGAGACAAAAAAAACAGCCCCAATTAAGAAATTTCACCTAGACATAAACAGTGTAATGAATTATATCGGGTTATTGACTTGGTGGCTCAATTGCTAGAGTGCGCACTGGTATTCCGGACGTGCGAGTTCAAATACCGCTGAGCCGATTTTTAAGCCCGTTTTCCAGACTATAGTCAGTGACCAGTCGATATTTGGCGTGAGCACTATCGCAGAGCCCTGCCACCGACAAGTCTACCTATATAAGAGAATCCGGAATCCATTAAAAAAATGGTATCTTGGGATCCGGAATCAAAAGCTAGGAATCTGGAATCCAAATATCAAAAGCTAGGAATCCGGAAACCAAATATCAAAAGCTAGGAATCCGGAATCCAGGGGCCGGTTGCACGAAGGCTGAATAGCGCTATCCACTGAATAGCGATTTTTTCAAGGCTTGTATATTTGGCTGTTCATCAATATTGCCTCAAATTAAGATTTGGTATTACTAATTTGAAGTTCTTACTATACATTCCGGAGGCCAGACGGTGAATTTCACAGATTTTGAGCACTTTCTCAAAGGTTGAAAAAACCCCTATTCGTTGGATAGCGTTATTCAGCATTGTGCAACCGGCTCCAGTAAAATATGGCATCTTGGAATCCGGAATCCACAGATTGGGATCCGGAACACACGCGCGCCGGAACACAGAATCCACGCGCTGGGATCCGGAATGCGACAGTGGATTGGATTCCTTCACATTGGTAGAGACAAGCTTCTATACTGATCGACATTCGACTGGCCACGAACAGGGATTGCATGAATCCAAAATGGCGACTGAAGCTATTGATTATAAAGTTCTACTGACAGACATTTTAGCTGCTTCAGGCTAAAACCAAGGTCAGTGAAAAGGTTTAAACCTACAGTTGTAATCTGCGACAAGAAAAAAACAGCCCCAATTAAGAAATTTCACCCAGCTAGACATAAACAGTGTAATGAATTATATCTGGTAATTGACTTGGCAGCTCAATTGGTAGAGCGCGTACTGGTATCCCGGGCGTGCGAGTTATCCAGACTAGTCAGTGACCAGTCGATATTTGGCGTGAGCACTATCGCAGAGCACTGACACCGAGAAGTCTACCTATGTAAGGGAATCCGAGAACTTGAGGAATTTTGCGGCATCAAAGTCTCTCTGCTTAAATATAATTGTTAGTTGCTGTGGTCGATTTGGCAGCGGTTGAAACGGTTTAAACCTACAGTTGAAGTCTATAACAAGACAAAATAACTGTTTCAAAATAAGACAATTAGCCTTTCTCATGAGGACGAATATGGCCGCCATTGTTAAGGTACTTTTTCAAAACATGTTGGCGTAAGACCACATAAAAGAGTCTCATTATATTTTTAAGATAAATTTAGTTTTTAGATACCTTAGACGTTTATTCTGGAAAATTGCATTTCACATTGATATCATGGTTTACACAGTTTGGAAAAATCGAAAGTACCCCAAAATGGCGTCGTGAGAAAGGTTTAATTCATCTAGACGTAACTAGTGGTTACTGCATTATTCAAAAACGCATTGTTGCTGCCCTTTTACTTTTGTAGTCGGTATTCAATAATTATACTAAGTACATTTTTAACGATAATAATATAAAAGGACGAGTCTGTCTACAAATTTGCCGGTTGCGATTGGGTAACAATGTCGCTGCAGGAACTGAAAGGTGAATGAAGAATGGAAAAGATGGTTGCCAATTTTAAAACTTAAAAGAGGAGAAGTAAACGAAAATTTCTCTTCTAAGTTCTAACCAAAAGATTGGTATTAGTTTGAATCGGCTTTTTACAAGTAAATGTTCTGAACAGGACTTAACACAAAAAATATTCTAGATTAACGACGAAGCGTCAGCCTCCTTGTATTATTCTTACTAAATAAACCTATTTTTCGTCTGGTTCATCTATTGCAACCATACTTGACAACGGCTACAAGTTCACATACAATAGTATAATTATTATATTGAAGACACCCTGCCGCGCACTACGAAAAACTGAGTTATCTCATTAAAAAAATTAAGGGAAGCAATACGGTAATACTTTACTAAGCAACTTTTAAAACTCTTCACAACGACACTACAAACATTTTCGTTTTAAGATACCCCTAACACGCACAGTATCTTGGTTATCAACTGATGTAACCTATATGTACTTCTATTTTTATAATTTTTACGTGTTTTTAAAATAAATGTCGATTATCTATTTTTGTAAGTTGATGGCTATATAAACAGTGGCCTATCCAGCCAAATTATTAAAGCAGCGGCGCGTTTTGCTGTTGCTTTTCTGCACGTGTCCTTAATTGTTGCTCCTTATGGCAAAAAATGCGACTTTTTGGTACACTTAAATGTCTTAGCGTTTTAGTAACGTCTTCTTCCACGTTTTAAGGTAGGTTACAGTCCCTTCTGTGCATGTCTCAAAAACGTAAACAAATGAGGACCAGACTTGAGTATTATTGTTTGTATCTCACCAAGTAAACAAAGTTTACCACAAAGACCAGTATTTGAATGATTTATTGTTCATAAAACTGCATTAAATCCTGTGAGTGTTGTATTTTCGGCTGTGAAAAGCCCAGAGCTCAAGTGTGGTCTACATTTGTTTACATTTTTGAGACATGCGCAGAAGGGACTGCAACGTACCATTAAGCCGTTCGGTATGAATACGACAGAATCGTAAGATGAATTAAACGTCTGGACGAATTAAACATGCCGATTTAAGTGCGTCCAAACAGCGCTCTTTTCAGACGACTTAACAGTCGTAGACATTTAATTCGTCTAATATAAATACAAGACGAGTGAAACTTGACGGAGTAGCTGCCAGTTCGAAACGCAAGATCCGTGGTTTTTCTTCATCTCGTTTCATTTCTCTTCGAAATAAAACGTCTAACTCGTCCAGACGATTGAGTTATCTTGTAATATAATTACCACCAATTGCACCATGTTTTTAACGTAAATGACTAAACAGGCCGTACCGTAGGTCGACAGCGTTGCTAACATGATAACAAACGTTTAATGCATTCGGACAAGTAACTGCATGTTTATTTAATAAATATACCTTTGAAAGTGTAAGTAAACTTGTCTTCTACACAACCATACGAGTTACCATCAACTAAGTATCCATCACTGCTCCTCAATAGGGAAGGGTTTCTAAAATGTGGAAAGTTCTTCTTGTCACATAAACACAGTCCATCATCTTGGTTGCAAGTCGCTCCAACATTGGTACAAATACTTGCATTCCCTTTACATCCATCTTGTCCAACACGGTAGCTGTCTTTATCATTTCTCGTCACCAAAGTCACTTCACAATTACACAATTGATAAAGCAAGAAGTAAAAGCAACAACAACGAAGAACTGGCAATGCAGACCAACTTTGAACCATCCTAATATTTTGGTTTCGGCTCTTGTATTGAAATCCAAGGAATTCCACTTAAGGAAGTTGATATAAGTCTCCCCAGCTGCCTTTTACAACAGACAATGTTTACAACAAATATTCCAGCTAGTCAGCTACTTTACATTTTCATAATAGAAATGATTCATGCGTACAGTAAAATGTCTAAGAAATGTCTTTGTATTGATGGAACAATTAGTGTAAATAAGCTCTTCAACTATACTATATTAAAAAAATACTCACCAAACCTTGGGAACACGGGAAAACGTTGTAGAACGTTCTAAATGTTTGTTAGCGACAGCGTGCAGCAAAAATAAATTCCGCCATGGTAGCCATAGCATTAAATACTAAATAAATAGAAGAACATAAATTACAAGAAATGCATACATCTCTACAGAAACGAAAAGTAACACATTTAGCACCTAAGAAAGAACATTTTATAGGTTTAAATTTAACGCTATTCTGAAAAATGTCTGAGTCTTGCACACTTTTTGTATGCATTCTCGAATGTCCTGGTACTGGAGAGATCAGTGAAATTTATAAATAAAAGCTGCAAAATTTAGCACTTCCCTAAAAATTACCATGGACAACATATCTGCGAAAAGCTAAAACACATGAATCACAACTAGGCTTTGGATATGGATTCAGCAAAATTTAGCTTAGGCTTTTATGCATGACCTGCGTTTTGCGATGTCGTATTTGACAACAATGAAGACGTGTAAAATTTGAGAAATCGTTTTGAAAAATTAGCTAAAGTCACACTGTATAATTGCCACAACTCGAAAATTAGCTTTTAGATTACATACACATTAATGTTTTGTGAGTTATTAGTTATTAAATTCATGTTGACCGGCAGGCATCGCAAGGTTATGGGTATTTGTCCCATAGCTGTAGACAATTGTAATGCAATGTGTTCTTGACCTTCTGCGCCTCCAAAATTATGTGTGGTTGCTTCATCAATGCTCATCAATTTATTTGTTCAACTCTCAACTAACCTAACTAACAGTAACTTCGATAAATATATATTGTACACTTTCAGGTCGGAGAAACCAGGAGAGCGTGACCAACCACCATGTTTACTGATAGTCATAATGGAATACTTTCCATTTTAGCATGTATACAAGTATAGGTGAGACATAGGTGGGTCACCTTTTAGCTAAACCTAACAATGTTCACTTCAAATCCATACCTAGAATTAATAGTTTGGATAGATGCCAAGATGATTTTCGGTTCTTCCCTGAAGTTACCTTTCCTTTGCCATATGTGACTTCATTCTGAGCAAAGACAGAATGTAGTTAGTTAGTATGAACACCTGTTATCAAATGAATTATCATCTCAAATCAAGTCTTAAATCTGTATCATTTAAATACCCGAAAACTTAAGAACGGCCATGCACCTAGCTAATACGTTTCAGGCGATCAAACAACTCCAAGACGAAACTACTGAAACAAGGATTGTTTCGTCAGGGCCCTGGTGCCCGTGGGATAATAGAGTTCATGAGCTAGGCCCCCATGGTTTTGCATATTGAGAACAAGCACAACTAGAAGAGTAGTATTTACTATTTAAATGTCGAGCACATGGTATAACAACTAGCATAACACATCGATAACACTCTCGTTTTTGAGACCGAGAAAAAAATTTCTCCAGACCTAAACGGTAAATAACGTATAATTTATTTTTTTGTTTTAAATTGACATAGAACAATGCCAAAGTACCTGGCTCATACGCAGCGCCATTTCTCTTCTTCGTTTGCATTAGAAACCGAAAAATATGCACATTTAACTCATCCGCTGGTATCATTTCAATGTCTCGTTTTTCGTTTTCATCCTTGAAGTATTTTTTCCAACTGTTCATGATGTATTGTGTCTTTTTTGTTGTGTTTACCGGGCGTTTTGATGGGATGAAATCTTGAATGTCGCTCGAAAGCTCTGTGTTGTTTACGTCGTTCTGGGGGTAGGATTTCGCTCGTTTTCTACACAGATAGGGTCTTCGGGTAGTAGAATTCCCTTTCACAATAATGGGTGTCATCCAAGTGCATTTTTTCACTTGCCTGAAGACTTTGCATTGTTTCTTTTTGACTTTCTAACATTTAAATAGCACTGTAAACAATTTTATCGACAAAAATATCCAAAGAGCCCGTGGTCAAGTACCGCCGGATAATTGACCACGGACACTTTTTGATATTTTTTCAGCAGCCAATCAGATTACAGAAAGTCAAAAAATGACTCTTCCGACCGGGTCACAAAAAATAAAATTTGTTATTTTCGCTATGATATTGTTGCTAGGCAACAATGTCTCAAGCTGGCTGCCAAACATTGATTTTTCCATTTATCTTACAAAGGAGTTCGGTTACGCTCTGTACTGACAATTTATGTCAAGAAAGCATTTTTTGCAAATTGAAAAAATTGCAGTCATTTTTTTAAAAAAATCGGTCACTGGTTATCCACCTATAATAAAAATGCGTGGTTAAATAATGTTGGGAGATAACCGAACTCGTTTGCATGACATATTGAAAAATCGCCATTTGACGGCCATTTTGAAACGTCATTGTTGTCATAGCAACGACATTTGTTGTATCTCTTGAACCAATACTTTTTAACTCTCTCTAAGACTTTCTAATAACTGGAGTGTTTTTATAAAAGTACTGCTCATTTAAATGATAAAATTTGCTGTTGTACCCCTAGGACTTTCGCAGCTTTCATGATGGGTTGATGGAGCATGTGGAGAAACAACAGAGTTTGATTTATAATATATATGTAGCTGGCATAATCAAATGGCTATAGGTTCTCTATCATATGTCAGACTAAGAGCTTTGTTGAAATAACGTACCGTACCTTCTCGGATTTGGCTTCAATGAAAGCAATACAATCTATATCAGTAGACTTCAATAAATAGACAAAACATCAGTTTAAAGAGGAATATTTCCATACAAGTAGGCTTGGTATTACAGGGAAAATACAAAGTGATTCACAGTAACTTGTTTATGTACTTGAGAAAGTTACCTGAGACATACCAGAATCACACCTGCTTGTGGAAACAGTTCTAGGACTCGCAGCTGTCCCATGATGGATGGATGGAGCATGCAGAGAAAGAAGAGAGTTTGATTTATAATATAAATGTAGCTGGCATAATCAAATAGCCATAGGTATTCTCTCATATGTCAGACTAAGAACTATCTTGAAATAACGTACCATATCCTGAATATCCTAGCAGGTCAACCATGTTG